>CAAKHC010016365.1:0-11335 GCA_901007825.1 Macroramphosus scolopax | reverse complement strand
TTGCTCATGTTTGATTTTTAAAAGCATCACAGATGAATTGTCCCTCTCTTCTTTCCCTACCTGAGTTTTGATGCTTCATGTTCTGATACACGTCACAGCACTTACCCAGAAACCCCTTCACTTTGTGCTTGTCATACAGGGCTTGTATCTGGGCGAGCAGCGCTGCGCTGCGGGACAGCGAGGCCCAGCAGAGCAGCAGGTTGAGGGCCTCAGTGCCGGAGAGAGGCTGAGGTTTGAGGGTGAGCCGCTCGGCCTGTTTGTTTACACTGAGCGCCGTCTGTTGATGCTTCAGCACGGAGCAAAGAGTCTGCAGGAACGGGCGGAGCTGAGTGGCCTTCACTCCCAACCTGGCAGGAGAAGATCAGACAAGTTCACATTCATTACCTTCAATAAGACTTTCACTGCTAATGAGTGTGTCTCAGGGCTGTGAGCATCTACCTGAGGTGTCTACAGATAGTCGATGCCACACACAGGAATTCACTGATGAGTGGGAGCGGGAGACACTTCACTGTCTCTTCTGTGGTTGAGGACGTTTGAGTTCCGTAGACCTTCTTCTCCGTCTGCCCGAGGCTGGTGAACCACAGCGCATGGAGCAGGTCTATGATGGAACCTAACACCTGCTGGCCCAGATTCCTGACAGGGAACATAAGTAAAGATTACTGTATGTAATATGGTAAAACACTGTTGATATTGTAGTAATAGGAATGAAAGAGCATTAAGACTGGATGTTACTGTGACGCTCACCTTTTTTCAACCATCTGTATAATCCAGGCTAGAAGGCCGCAGCTCTTTGTGAGGCTGAACGCCGCTTTGGTCACACGTGCAGCCTGACACAACACCCTGAGGATCTGAGCCTGGTGGAGATACATGGGACATGAGATGCATGTTAATCTGATAATCGATGTACTTAAATACAAACCGTTATTCATTTTCCCTTTGTGTACCTGCGAGTGTTCGTCACACAGCGGGCTGCTGCAGAAGCCCAACAGGCTTTGAAAGACGCCCTGTTGGCTGCACAGGTCATAACAGTGTCCGTCACTTATTCCTTCCTCCAGAACACTCAGGATCCACTCGCGTTCCATCTTGTGCTACAAGAGGGAAGCAAGTCAGCCAGTCAGTCATCCGCCCGCCCCCGGTTGGACCCCAGAACAACATTAAAAAAAAGGAAGGCTGAGCAAAATAAACAGATGAAGGTTGAAAGTTTGAGCAGAGTTTGTTTGTGCAGGCGTGTTTCTAGTTTCAAGGTAAACTTCACCAGTCATGAGCGATAGCTAGCAGAGCTGTTTACCTCCAGGTCAGAGCCGTAGAAGAGCTTGAAGAACTCGGGAACTCTCCTAAAGTCCAAACTCTGATGGGACAGCAGGAACCTGTTCAGCACCAGATACATGTGGTCCTCTGGGAAACCAAGAAAGACACGGTAGATGTAAACGAGCCCGACGGCTATAACAGCAATATCCTCACAAAGATAAAGGAGGTGTGTTGTCATGGTTACACACCAGGCTTGAGCATCTGCTGAGCCACCTTGGTGACGTAGGTGGTCAAAACAAACGGGAGTCTTTGATTCTGCTGTCGAATCCCGTTCTTCACGGTGTCCATCAGGTACTGCAGCTGTTTGTCAAAGAACGAACATCAAAGAAGATCAGAGTTCTGGGAGTTGCTCTCCTCTCAGACCACCTCTGCAGGATCGTACCTGTTTCTTCTCTTTGAAGCGAGCGCCCTCCAGGTGTTGGTAGAAGCAGCTCAGCACATGGTACGCTGCCGCTCTCAGCTTCGGGTCGTAGCTACTCAGAGCCATCACGGTGACGCCGAGGGCGTGGACGGATACGAACTTGACGCAGTCGATCACACACTCTGTCGTAGAGACGACACACAGGTATAAGAGCTGAGGACCTAAACTGATGCACACAGTAGGAACAGCAGGGCGACATGCTCACCTGGTCGCAGGATGGTGCTGAACAGAGGCAACAGGAAACAGGGGTCATACACATTCCCGAGGTCCTTCACTCCTTTGTTATAGTACAGCAGCTCTTTATCCTCCTGGGAGAAAAGGAAGTGTGGATTTAATTCTCAAACAAACAACTCAAAGGAAGGAGCTGCATGGATTGAAGCCACTGGAGGTGGTTGATTGTGAACCAGCCCCCTTCTTCTAAAGAAGTTGTGCTTTGGAAAGCAAACGTTCACTTTAAGTGCCAACCTTAGGGAGGATTCTGCGCTGCTGGGGAAAGTGTGCGATGGTTCGGAGCATCCTGTCGGAGTTCAGAAGCGCCAGCAGATCATCTGAGTTGGTCTGCTTCCACAGAGACGCTCCCAGGCTCTTCCTGGTCTTGTGGTGCTCCAGAGCTGCTGGGCCCCAAAAGACGGACCTGCGGTGGACATCACATGTCGAGTGTTTGCAACAAGCAAGTCCACTCGTTGGAGGCGACAACACATAAACAATGAACGGGACTTACTGAAATTGCAGAAGACTGACGTCGTTTTTTTCATATTCCTGAAGAAGCATCAATATTTTCTGATCTGTTAAAACAAAACAAATATGATCAATATAATCAAAGCGATATGTGTGAGCTGTCTACAGATCTGGATTCGACTGAGATGTATTCGTATGGATCCACAGCTCAGAAAGAAAGGAATGTTTTCTTCTGTGTTATTATAGCGCCACCAGCTGGCCAATGAGGAGTGAGTGTTAATCTGCCGAACTAATAAGAAGAAGCAATCAGGTTTCCAGCCGTTCGACTGCTTGGACTCGTCAACATTCTCAGATTGTGTGTTTCACCTGAAGTACTCAGTGTGGCTCCGTACGCTCCCAGAAGGACGACAAAGTGATTGACGTTGCAGACTGCCGGGCATCTCTTCACCAGGCAGAGGAGGAGGGACACCAAGGCTTCTGGAGGTACAACAAAAGAAGGATGTTCAATATTCCTAACACATCGAGGCATACGGCTTTAAGGTAGCTTGTTCCTCAGGTGGATTCCATCCTCTCTGTACCTTTAGACTGACGGCTGCTCGGCTCTTCATCAGAGTCCAACATGGCGGGAAGGAACAACGAATGGCTGCTGACCATCATGTGAAGGGTGGACAAAGGTATCAGATCCTTCTGCACATCGGTTCCCACGTACATCAGGTCCAGCAGGGTTTTCAAGCTGTTCAGGAAATGCTGATCTCTGTAGCGATACCTGAAGTAGAAGAAGAATATTTAAGGTCGTGCATGTGTTTTAAAAACTTGACCTCCATCGATGAAACCTTCAGCAGGACGAGCTCTTACTTCAGTCCGTTCTTCAAGAAGCTGTTCCAATCAGACGCAGTGACGTCTTCAGCTGACGTCTGTGCAACAAAGATAAATTATGAGATGAAGGAAGTAAAACTAAAATGTGCACAGTGTGTGTGAGACCGGCGACCCACCAGGAGGCTCTGCAGCCTTTCTAAGATGTTCTGCTCCTGCACGGACGGGGAAGTCAGCTGATCTTTGGAGTGACCGTAAGAAGCAACGAGACACTTGAGGGCAGCAGTGGTGACGGACTTCCTCCAGGCTTCTTGTTCTTTCGGCCAATCGGCCAGCTTCTCAGTAAGGACGTCGACGAGCTGCCACCTGAAAGAGAAAACTATTTGTTTAGCCAGTTAACTTCTGACACAAAGAATTTACTTATCAGTTAGATCTGACCTTTCAAAAGTGTCCACTTTGGGAAGAGCGCCGGGCAGGCTGTTGATCAAGTCCCTGATATCCTTGATGTTTGCAGAGAGTTTGATCAGACTGGCGAGTATCTCAACAGACTGACAGCCAGTTTCTGCTGTCAGGTCTCCAAGAACAGACTGGACCAGCCTGGCCAGCAGCCGTTGCTTCAAGGTCTTTACAACTTCTTTTTGCACTACAGACACACAAGTTCATATATATCTTAATACAAAAGGAGCACTAAGTTAAGGTCAGGCAGCATCTATTCTTTCATACATTCAAGGCGTTTCACGTTATTGTGACAGTATTTCCGTAAAAAGAACAGAGCTGCCGGGGAACTCGGCAGGTTTGAGGTTTGATGTGTTACCTCAATCTCAAGAGGAACCGCGCTCATAACGTTCTCAGCGTTGGCCGGCTCACCTTCATCGTCATTAATAGGATTTTTCTTTTTTACTAGTCCTGTAACATAATCCCCTTCGGCTTGCAGTCACCATCGTTCTCAGCCCGTCTGCCTGTTCCACCTGCAGAGACTGACCTCTGGTGGCGCATGCTACACTCTACAATACATCGTGTCAACGCGCCGTCTCAGATTTCTTTTCATATAAAACGGGGTGCCTAAATTCTGAATAGCAAAATAAATACATCTGTATACTATAATTAGCACAACAGGATTCTAAGCAATCGAGATCTTGTTTTAATACAAACCATCTTTGGGCCTTGCCGGGTCCTCTCTACCTGCCACCTGCAGGTAGGTTCTGATCAGCGGAAGGAAGGTTTGCGCCTGGTCGGAGAGCTTCTCCGTGTTGGCCGGCTCCAGACACCACACCTCGAAGAAGAGGCGGTGCGTGGAACAGTTCTGCAGCAGCAGAGAGCTGATGGCCAGAGTGTCCGGGAGAGGATGCTGGAGACAGTGCAGCAGCAGGTCAGTGCGGATGAGCTTGGCACTGCCCGGCTCACCGGACAGAGTCTGCAGCAGGAAGGCCTCCAGCACAGGATTGGAGCAGGACAGCAGCAGCGTGCCCAGGCCCTGGAGGTGTGCCTGCGACAGAAAGATGCCATGGTCCCGTGATGGGTTGGCGTTGGATTCTGTGAGGATCTGCACTGCAGCATGACCGTACACGGTGAGCTCAGCTTGTGTGCCGTCACCACCAGGAGAGATGAGGCTCTCCTGGGGGAGAAGGAGCAACTTGGAGACTACGTCTCTCAGATTAGAGGAATCCATGTAGCTGTGCAGAGACAAGAGGGCCTGGAAAGCTCCGGACGGCTTCTTTGCAGCCTCGGGGCTCGTTTCCATCAGTTCCTTAGCCACTGCCTTCTCAACAGCCCCCAGGTAGGGGGCGAGAAGCTCCAGGTGACCCGAATCACAGAGAGTGGGGGCGCTGGTCTTCAGCAGAGCCATGATGTCATCACTCAGTTGAGCACAGAGGTGCTTTAGTTTCACAGGGTTCAGAGAGTGAGGAGGCAAAGCTGCCAGTTCCAGAGCCAGATACCACTGATCCAGACAGGGATGCTTGAAGACGGAGCCGAGGGCAGACAGGAGGATCTAAACACAAAGGGTGACAGATTACAACCATTAACTGTAAAACTAAACTTCATTGGACAGAATAATCAGTCAATCACGAATCAATGATCTTCTTCCAGACCTGCTCTTTGTTGGCCTCCACTGTAGCTGCCTGGTTGACCTCCAGGAAGAGGTCTGATCCTTCCGGGAGGTTCTCCGTTGTTGGCTCAGAGTCTGTCGTCACCTGGAAGTCTTGTAGTTTGGTCACCAGATCTCGGAGAATTCCCATTAAGGTCTTCAAAGTGGAACCTCCGGTGTCTTTGGAGAACTGTGCAGAACAATAAAACACCGTGAATGTGTAACTTCATGACGGTTGACGGAGACGCGAGCTCGTTCTGCTTCAGCCAAGAAACAAATCAGCTTAATTAAATATATTCTGTCCTTTTCTCTTCCAGGCCAAAAGGTTGGATTGTTGTTACAGATAGATGTTAGTCGTTCCTAAGGTCCGGACTCACGGCGGGTCTGCTTACCGAGCCGAAGGTCTCCACTGTTGATTTGACGTAGAGTAAGATCTGCTTCATTGCGAGTGGAAAGTCAGCTAACGACATGGAAGCTACAGTTCCTTCCACATTCTGTTTGAAGGTGTCGGAGAGCAACGTGCTGCCTCCCTCGTTATGTGCAGCCTTCAGCAGAGCACTGAAGGACGTGGTGGTTAGCGATTCCTCTGAGGGACCTTCAGACGACTTGAACTGTGGAAGAAAAAAAGAAAGAAACAAATGTTATTTCCATCAATGTTTGTGCATTTCAGTTGAACAGGTGAACCAGAAACTGACCAGCTCCTCCCTGCACTGGTGCGGGAGCCACTTGGAGTAATACTGATGGAGGCGAGTGATGGAGGGATGAGGAGCAGCGGACGTCTCAGAGGACAGGAGCTCTTTGTCGTACTGCAGCAGACCCAGGCAGAGGGGGAGAGGCTCCCTCTGACAGTGCAGCACATCTGAGAGCACCGCCGACAAGTACTCGTACACCACGCCTGGGGGGGGGACAGATGTTTGACAACAACGCAACACAATCAGTTCTGATGCAGCTAGTTTATAACAGATCTGTAAACTGCATTCATCATGTGCCCACTGGAGGTGGTAAATGTGTTTCACCTTTGTCTGCTGGAAGTTTGTTTCGGGCCTCCAGAGCGGCCGGTACCACCGCACTGAAGGGGAACGTCTGGATGATGAGATCTTCACTCAAAGACGGGCCGAACTCCTCCATCTCACCCTCGTTACCCTCCATGATGACATCCAGCATGTCTAACACATCTAAAAGATTAAATCGTGTTAAAAAGAAGTTTCACATACTGACTGGAAAAAGAAAATAACTCCATCCTCAGTTTCTCACCATCGATGTGTGAGATGGGAATACTGGCAGCATCGCCCTCCTGGTTGTTCAGGTTGGACTGGAGATAAGCTGCCTCCTGCACCAGGCTGGCGACCTTATCTGTGTAGGTGTAGGAATTACACACCAACTTCACCAACACCTAGGGGGGAGAGACGTTAGTGTCAATTATAAGTACGACCGCAGGATTCAGGATCGAACCAGCGATGATGGCGGAGGTGTTGGATGAAGTGTGTTGGTGCTCACTCTCTCCAGGAACTGGATGACAGTCTCCTGCTGGTTTGGATCCACTCTGGCCAGCTGGTCCAGCCAGAGCTCCAGTTCAGTCCACGTGTACTCAAACACGCCGCTGTCCTTGAGCACCTGAAGGAAATACACAACAGAGTGTGTCTTTCATGGACAGTCTTGCTGGAACATTTGAGACTAATTGCCGGCCGAAAACAAACTGCGACAGCAGTGAAGGGAAAAACGATGCTGCTCACTTTAAGCACCAGCAGCCGCGTTGAGGTCTTCAGGTGTCTGCAGCTGCTGCTGACAAACATCTGGAGCAGCAGGTAAAGTACTGACTTCTCTCCAGATGAGGATTCAGTGTCTGCAGCATCCTGAGAAATGATAGAAAAACAATGTTATCTACAGCACAAGACCTTCGAAGCATCAATGCAGTTAAAAACATGAAGCATGTTCTCATCCCATGTTCTCATCCCAGCCAACAAACCAACGTACAAGTCACCACTTCTATTCCGTATGAGACACAGCCGGCTGTCCATCAACTCCAATTTGAAGCTCTTCACATCATTATTTGGAGCTAAGATCAACTGCTCTGAGTGGGGAATGTGTGACCTTGATGACAGTGTGTCTTCTAACAGACTTTCAAGCTATAAAGCAGAGTGCATCTAATATTGACAAGAATGTGTTACGACTATTTGAAAGCCAGCGAATAGACAAGCTGGGAGCTTCGTTATTGGACGTCGAGGGATGGGAACACGTGAACGCCGTCTTCTTCACCTGAATGCGGAACCATGAGAACTTGCTTGCAGGCAGATCCAGAGCCAGTTGGAGAATCTGGTGCTGCAAAACTGGAGCAACTTCCTCCCTCATTCCTTTCTCCGACACAACACCTAGAGAGGTTAAATAAAATCAACTTAGAGCGCTGATTGTGGAAGAACTCTTTTATATGAGCTCAACGATTTAGAAAACAACGTTACCTTTTAAGAGCTTGCTGAAGTCAAACTTGCACTGGCTGACCAGGTGTGGAACCACTTTCTGGTAGAGACAAATGACCTGGAGAATCAGAGCTTTCAGCAGGATGACCTCGGCTGTCTCAGCAACTGCTCAACACAGAATACACAAGTCAGTTGATACTTACTGGTCACCCCCGTGGATGATAAGAGAAAACAATGTGATGTAAGGATCAGTACCTGACACTTCATTGGAATTGGTCTGTTCTTTTTTTGTCTTTTTCCCGTCACCCTCTGTCTTGTCCTTCTTGGTCAGCGACTGCCACTTTGATACGATGCTCGTCATATCAGGCAGAATCTACCTCAGAGGACAAAGAGACGAGTTAAATAAATATGTTGTATCTGTGGGTGATCGGAGGTTCGTCTTGTGCACTCACCTTGCTTAGTGTCTCTCTGTACTGCAGCAGCAAGTCGCCCATCATGTCAGGAGTGTAAACGTCTGAGCTGGGACACTCAGACGTACCTGAAAGGTACTCAACATTTCTGTTGGCTTTCTTCAAGAGGAAATTCAACAGGGACAGAGTCGTGAGCTGCACCGCAGTGTTGGCAAGCTGTTGGACACAAGAGGAGACGGGTCTCAAGAGGCTGCTGGTGCTGCAGCAGCTTGCAGAAATGAGACGCGGTCACTTACATTGAGGCCCTGTGTGAAGAAGGCCTTGTTACAGACGGGAGGAAGAGATATCACCATGATCATGGAGTGCAGGCGAGGTGGAGCGGTGACCTCACAGGTTTGAAACACGGAGGAAATGTCTGGCTGGGCCTCGTAGATCTGATTGAAAAAAAAAGAAAAGAGGACCATCATCGTCTGTTAAACATGAGATATGAGCAAAGACATCTCAAGAGAAACAAGCTGTCATTACCTTCTTTAGCAAGTTGACGTTGTCCTGCCAGGCACTTTTGAGGCGAGGTGTGTAGGAGTACTGTGTCTCCTTGAAGAACCTGGACAGAACGTCGGGGCTGGCTTTCAGCGTGTTCACCACCAGCTCTGCCACCAGCTCGTCCTCTGTTGCTTGTTTCAGCCCTACGAGGAACTGAAGCAGGACGATGTTGCCAGCCCTGAAAAAAGAAACGACATTGAGCACGAGGCGTTTGAAGGCGAGAACTCGGTACACTTGGTTTCTACTGGAACACTCACCTGCCAGCTGTGCCCAGGCTGACGTCGTGGAAGCTGATTCCGTGCTTACGAGAGCAACACAGGTCGAGAAGAAAACTGTGAACAAGCTCCCTCACGACTGATATCCCAGCATGCTCCGAGTCCTCCAACATCTTATGAAAATAAATACAGTTTAGACGACCGGAGCAACGACGGGTGTTGACGATGGATATTTCAACACGACAGACTACCGACTCACTCTGTCATCATCTGTGGTTGCGTCCACAATCCCGTTCCATTTGTACAAGGATGCGATGTTGGCTAACACAGCCGGTGTGAAAAAACGCACCTTCTGTGTTTTACTAACCGCCTTGTTCATGACGACCTGCATGAAGAGAAGTCAAATAAAAAATAAGTGACGATCCATAAAACACACTGAGAGGATGAGAAGACGAGCGCAGCTTACTCTGCTCTTCAGTGTGGACAGAATGAGATTAACTATGGACATCCGGTCCTCCTTCAGCCCGGTGCTCAGGATCTCCGGCAGAAGCTCTATAACAAGAAAAGAACGTGTCATCAACACACATAAATTATAATTAAATTGTATAAAAATCTGTATATGTTAATTACCTTTGGCTTCTAATATCTGTCCAATTGTTGCATTGTCTCCAGACACCAAGAAGGACAGCACAAACTGGATGAAAGCCATGCGGACGTCCGGTTTTCCCTGGGAAAAATTAATTAAAATTATTAACTATTAAGTTATCTAAAACATTAACAACCTAATGGAAAAAAATAATAAAAAAATTTCAGTTTACCCTCTTATCTTTTCTCTTTGCAAGTCCTGACAGAACTTTACTGATATAAATGTTACTGAAAACCTCTCTGGCAGCTTCGGGACCCTGAGATATCAAAGCCGACAGCAGACTGAGGCACTGACGGACAAACCTGTGAGGAAGGGACAATAGAATAAGTTTGACGCAGACATCAGGCACATTTTTAAATGAACATTAAACTTTGTTTGCAAAGCATCTTGCATACGACAAATAAAGAAATGACATGCAACAAGTGCTTCACATTCCACCAACCTGTGATTTTCCGAATGGAAAGAACCCAGTAAAAGTTTCATGTAGCTAGAAACAGTCTTTTTCACAATAGCATTGCCAACGACGTTGAAGTGGGACAGGTCGCTGGCCGTCCTCAGAAGGATCATCTCCAGACTCTCAAAAATCAGCATCATCTGCACAGAATGAAGGTTAGATCAGAGCTGTACTTCAAATCTTCAGAGGACAAACACCAGAGGAAGAGAAGTCTTTAAAGAAGGGTTTTTATATATTTTCAACAATAAATTATTGGACGTTTAAAAGTCTTTAAGGGAAACTTTCATGAGCATACATCCTCTGAACCGTTTGTGTACTAGTGGTTGATCGATATGGTTCTTCAGTGCCTTCACCAAACTATATGCAATAACAATAAATGACAAGCCATTTCCAAGAAAAGGACTTACCTCAGTCTCTGTCTGCTTCTCTCCTTCCAGCAGCTTGAATATCTCCGCACACTCCATAGAGATTTTAATGTAACCTTCCACCACGTCGTACAGGTCCGCTGACGGAAGCTTCTTAGCGGTTGTTATGAAAGTCTCCAGTCCTGCAGTGGAGAGAGGAGGGATGATGCTCTAATACTGACAGCACGCCTGATATAAAGGACTTCTTATAACTTTGAAGAGGAGGGAAACACTCACCCTTCATGGCTGTTGTAGGCTCCTTCAGCATGGCTTTAAAAACGGTCCCATTGAACTCGGAAACCTTTTCTTTTTTAGCCGCCGTGCTTGACTCCACCTCGTCTTCACTGGGGCGTTTTTTACCCATTTTTGTATCAGACAAACGGACACATAAAACTAACTAACTGGGTTATTTACTGTTCACCTGCCGGACGAGCAAGTCTGTCAATGGGATCCACGTTGTAGTGTAAACAGACACAACTGTCCGGCGGAATTTTAATCCGGTCGGAAACGTTGGCTGCTGAATATTTGTTCCGCATACGCCAACTTGCTCGTGCACTCGGTTGGATCAATTCATCTGCATCGCTGAAACATAGCTGATATTGATACCTCCTCATTTAAGACTTGCATTGTTTTTCGATGCAAACGTTGGCCCCAAAAAGATGCTGATATCCACACAAGGAAGAAGTGCAGATGAATAATGATATGTGGGTGCATGTACAAGCACTGTTGTAGGAAGCTGCTATAAAGAAATTATTATTAATAATAATAATAATAATAATAATAATAATAATAATAATAATAATAATAATAATAATAATAATAATAATAATAATAATAATAATAATAATAATAACAATAATAATAATAATAATAATACATCAGATTTATATAGCGCCTTTCAGGAATCCCAAGGGCGCTTTTACAAGTCAGTGGGGGGGGGGGG
>CAAKHC010016364.1:0-10753 GCA_901007825.1 Macroramphosus scolopax | reverse complement strand
AGCATCATACCTTAGCATCATACCTTTCTTCTGTCTCTTCCAGATGACATGGCCGGCCCCTATCCGGAGCAGTTTGATGATGTCATGGATTTTATAGAGGCTACCATTGGCCGACTCCGGAGATCATCGGAGCCCGTTGGGGGGCCCGGGGGCCACAGAGCGCAGAGACAGAAGGCAGCGGCAAACACAGGAGGCTCGAGAGGCGAGGGGAGAGGACACGGCAGCAGGAGGCGGGCGAGGGGGAGAAGTCGAGGCGGGAAAGGAGGCCGAGCCGAGAGGGGGAGGGAAAGGATATCGGTGCAGACTCGGGGCTGCTTGCTGAAGGAGGTCCACCTCAACGTGACGGACTTAGGGCTGGGCTACCAGACCAAAGAGGAGCTGATCTTCCGGTACTGCAGCGGCCCCTGCGCCGAGGCGGAGACCAACTACGACAAGATCCTCAACAACCTCACGCACAACAAGAAGCTGGACAAGGACGCGCCGGCCCGCACCTGCTGTCGGCCGATCGCCTTCGACGACGACTTGTCTTTCTTGGACGACAACGTGGTGTATCACACGTTGAAGAAACATTCGGCCAGGAAGTGCGGCTGCGTCTGAGGACGTCACAGGGACGTAATTGGGCGTACAAGGTTGAGGAGGGAGTGTCCTGTCCTGGAACACCTGGCAGCTCAGCCTCAGCAGGTATCGGTTTGGTCAGAAGAAACGCTGTTACACTTCCAGATCTTCTGACTGTATTTCTACAAAGTTGAGAGTGAAGAAAACTCTTTTCTACTACATTTTCTTTCTGGAAGAAGTCCGTTTTTTTCCATCGCCGGCTCCTCAAGCTGCAGATGAAGAGGAGGACACTCGGCCGGCGTCTCAAAGACTGAGAGGCGACACACAGGAGACGTTTCGGTGCGACGCATCCACATGAAATCCAATCATTTAGAAATATATATACATATATATACACGTGTGTGTAAGAGGTATATTTATTAAGATGGAATTAACTTATTGTTATTTATTTCAGTCCATTTCATGAACGAAATTTGTTGTTTTCTTATTTATTTGAAAGCTTTGTGTCTCCTTTGTGGTGCCAAAGCACTTTTTTTTTTTTTTTCTTTCTTTCAACCTGAATCTTACAAACGGGATCCCGGAATTAGGAAATACTCACCCACGCTTACAAGATGCTTCATTTAGATTCCGGGGTATCTGAATCCAAACACCTGAGAGATCAGATCAGTTCGAGGAGGGCAGAGAGACACACGGAGAACCACGGGGACCAAACAGAACTTTTTATTTCAAATGGTCTCTTGTTTTTTTGGAGAATCTTCAGTGAGGCAGGTTTGATTTTTGTTTGCTATTTTTTTTTCTTTCGGACATGAATCTCATTTTCCCTCACGTGACCACGCTGAGTCATTAGGGACTTCCTCCACGCAGACCCCCCCCTTGGGTTCGGACTCACAGTCAAACAACCGTCCTTGTATGTTTACCGAGAGGCAAAACTCTTCGCTGCTGTTCGCTTTTCAAAATAAGAGTCCAGAAAGACTCCAGGAGCCCCAACACCGTCTAACTGAAAGATAAACCAACGCTCTCGGAGGATCTGTAGGTGCCTTCGTGGATCCGTCCTTTGAGTCCCCGTAAATACAGAAGCTGCTAGAACGCCTGCCGATCAGCGAGCGTCACCCGAACCTTCACTCTGGCCTTGCATGACGTCTGAGCGGAGGCTTTGCTGCGGTTACTGTCCCGAACAGGCTTTAAAGTTCTCTGTCTCGGCTCTGACAGACAGGTCTTACTCCCTGAAAGAGGATTGGAAAGTGATCCCCTAACATGAGTCTTAACCGAATATCCCCGCTGGCGAAAGCGTTTTGGGTTAAGGCAGTTTAAAGGGAGATCTATCGACTGCGGCGGCTGTCGGAGTGAAGCCGATGTAAATATCTCGAGACTGAATGTGTCAACAAAAGAATATGTTTTGGACTCATCGAGGGAAGATAATGGGTGCCGGCTCAGCGTGCGATGACTTGTTCAACCGCGCCGATTCCTAAATACCTACAGAAATATACATCCAGGATAACAGAAGAGTCTTTGAGAGCTTGACAGCGAGGTTAGCGCGCCCGCGGAGACCCTGAGCGGGAGGCGGGAGGTGTTTTTAAGTGGAAACAAAGACAGTAGCAGGGCAGGTCTTGATGTTACCATGGATTAGGGACCAAGGTATCTGTGCCCACCCAGCAGCGAGCCAGCCAGCTTTACTGTGTAATCCCCCTTCACACAGAACAAATCCACGGCATCAAGATGAATTTAGGCCAAACACTACACAGAGAGGAGAGAAAAAAAACCTCCAGCTTTTATCACAGCATACCTCTTCAATTGGATCATCTTCCCTTTTTACAACTTATTTGTCCGTAAGCCTTTCCAGATGAGAATGTGCAGTTCGGAGACTTCCCAGAAGCCCCAGAGCATCTCGCTGCTCCTCCGTCCGTCCCGTACATGATCACTAGCACTCATCTCCATCATCTGTTTCACGACTCCACGAAGGTGAATCAATCGATAGGTTTGTCTCTTCTCATCAGCACGACACAAATACAAACCCCCACATAAGCAAGCGGAAGGTCCCGATGTGAAGGACTCCTCAGTGTTAGCGATGGAAGACGGGATTCGATTCTTGTTCACTCGTTGTGTCGACGCCTCTGTGAAAATACAAAAAATGTCATGTCACTTGTTTTGTGTTACAGAACCAAAGCTCTCTGCAAACTTTATTTTTGTACAATATTCATTTTATAACTTTTTACAGAATTAAACTTGTTTCTATTAAAAAACGTCTCCGGTCGTCACTCGGGGGGCCAGACGGGGCTGATTTGCCTGCGATGTGTTTACACGAGCGTCATGTAAAAATTGTGTATGAAAATTTTGGGTTGGATGGAAAAATCGCAGAGAGGGTGGGGGTGAGGTGGTGGGGAGGGTTGGGGGGGGTGTTTCAGAGACAAAGCGGTGTCCCCTCCTGTCTCTGCATTCCTGAACACCAGCCCAGGGTCGTACAGTAAACAAAAATCGAGCTGCAAAGAGCCACTGATCTGTGAATGAGGGAGCTCGTGAATGTTTCCATGGTGCAGACGAGATGTAGAAATGCTGATGAGAAAATGGCAGCGGCTCAAAGTGTGTGTGTGTGTGTGTGTGTGTGTGTGTGTGTGTGTGTGTGTGTGTGTGTGCAATGCCGAGCCGAGCGCCGCGTCTTCAGGCAAAGCAGTAGTCAAGTGACAGTTCTTGTCATAGGAACCTTTTTAAGTATTTAAAGCTTCTGAATAATAAAATATAAAACTTTTTTTCACGTAGTTGAGGCCCCCTGGTGTTCAATGTATTTTTAGGCTCCTCCCCCTGGATTAGGCTCCTCCCCCTGGCGGCCCCAAACGATCACTTAATTGATCCGATTGACAGTTAAATCCACCATTGAAGTGAATCCACAGCTGGACTGAGGTCCAACAACAACAACGTTCCCTCAAACCCGCACTGACCTCTGGGAGATGATCTCACCTTGATGAACGGGTGTGATTAAGGTGCATTTTTAAAGATCGACATCATCAGTAGAAAACAAACGGGTCGACGCAGACGGAGAGAAGGCAGGTGGAAAACATTTCAAGATCCACTTCCTGATGTCGGTCTTCATGCGGGGGGGCGACGAGGTTTCAGGGATACGTAGTTTTAAATCTCAATAAAAAACTGGGTTACTTAGAAAAAGTATTTAAGCTGATGGTGACGGGGATGATGGTTCCGGTACCGGCAGTCCTCAGCTTCATCGGTCCGTTCCCTCAGTGACCTCTGACCTCCTGCTCCTGGCTGAGAATCCATCCTCTCAGGAAGAGCTTGTCGCCAGCCTCTCCCCCGTGAAGCCCGGCTCTTCTCCACTTTAGCCGCTCTTAAAAACATCAGTCAGTTGTTTTAACGATTCCAAATTTTCTTGCCCTAGAATGTTTCTGTCTCGTATTCATTTCACGGCCGCCGGAGGACGGCCAGGGCACCGGGACATCACGTTGTCTACTTATGATTTTAGATGTCTGGGAATTTGGGATTAGATTACGTTGCATAAATCACAATCTGGCTGTTCAGGATGAGCTGTGGGTTCCAGATCATAACAACACAACACATGTTTGTTGTGGTTTTCTCTGTCAATTAACTAATTTATAGACGCTGTTCAGGTCATTTAAGGGATTCAAAAAGGAAAATAAACTCCCAAGCTGATATTCTTTTATATGCAAAGACTAGACGCAGTGGTGATGGTGTAGTTCTCCTGCAGTACACATCACAAAGACTTTATTTGTGTTGCCAAAAGTAGGAATGGAAGCAATTACAACCCCAAGAAACCAGAGTAAGTAATGCCGTTGTTGACTTTGGGAGTCGTGGTTATTATACCGTATTAGAACTAGTATGCAGTGTATTAGAGGCCGTTGACCGTTTGTGATAATTGTCAGAAAATAGTCTGTAAAATCTGTATTTTATTCTGTATTCCAAGCAAAGATCTAAACCAGCTGCTACCTGCAGGATCCAGCCAGCAGCTCATGTGTTCACATTCTTTCTCACAGTTGATGAAACAAACTTCCCTCCAGACTTCACTCGAAGTTCCACAATAAAATACAGATTCTTTTATTTATGTTCCGACGTTGAACACAGTAAGACGGATATAAAATATGGAAATCAGCTGATGATGGAATGAAGTTCCCTTTGTCACAGCCAGCAAAACTGTTCAGCTATAAAAACTGTGAACTCTTTAAAAAACAACAACAAATTCCAAAGCTGAAATTTATTCCTTTTCACAAACAAGCCAAACGTTCTTCACAGCTGATGAACAGAACCAGACCGCAACATCTGGAGCACTGCATGAGACCCAACAGACATCAGGAGGTTCTTCCAGTGGTTGATGAGCAGCAATGAGAGGAACATTAACCTGTGAGATACGACATTATACTACACTGTAACAAATGCCGGCACCTTTATGTGCTACCCCTCAACAGAAGCACATAAATACAACTGCTCTTAAAACGTTATTGGAGGGAGGAAACTGTACAATTTGGTCATTCAATAGAGGCTCACTCAGTGTTTGTGGATTCGTCTGGAGGCCTCGTGGTTGCTGCGCCGTACATCCAACCACAACCTTGTAAACAATCCTATATAAAGACTCAGATCTTGCGCTTCTTCCACTCTGGTTCCTTTTCAGCTTCCTCGTCTTCATCTGACTCCTCTGCAAACACCGGCTCCGGTTGGGTCCTGGAAGGAAAGTCAAGTCACGTTAAGTGATATCGAGTTAAAGTCGTGAACTACGATTAAGCAGAAAAGAAAATAAACGACGGAGCTGCAAAGTGCCAAAGTAAATCTGATGTCCATATTAGCAGATTTGTGCTTCTGATTTGTCAGCCACAATTAAATTGATGTGTTATGTAACTCGCGGCCAAGACGAAAGCTGTGATCGCTCTCGGCCCGCTGCCTCTGCACACCGCCCGTGTTTTACAGCCAAGTAAAGATCATTTGGTTGCGACGTGTAAAACCGTACAGATCTGGCTCGCAGCTTTGTTCCGTGCTTGCCTGGCTGTCTGCGTGTGATAGCGATCAGGAGCTGCTCATTACTCGTCTTTCTGCAGTGTGAACGTGTACGTGTGAAACCGGACAGCTCTTTAAACATGTATGTGTCACACAGGTAGGAGGAAACCCAAGTATCCCGACACCGTGAGCGGCGCTCGTCTTACACCGCCCGGCCAATGAGAGGACACCCAGAAATAAGAGAAGAGGAGCGAGTGAGGAAGAGAGAAACAGATGTACAGCTCGGCCGATACGGGATATCAGGGTCAATACCAGAGGAAATACGGATATTTAAAGTAAAAGCACTCGTTATTCTTACAGATTTAAAGGTGTCATATACGTTTGCATTTGAATGTTGTTGAATAACGGATCATATCTGTTACGTTTTCTTATCACGAACATCAGCTGACAAGCACGCTGATGTAAGTGTGATATATTGTTCAGGCTGTCGTGCAGCGTGTCAATGATTCATGAAGGTTCCCTTACTGTTTGTACGCCGGGGCGACCCAGTAAGGGTTGTCAGAGGCGTCCTTGGCGTGACGGAGGATGGCCTGTCTTGGGTTACTGTCATCCGTTTTATCTAAAGCGATGTTCTTCACGATGAAGGACGACAGAGTGCCGCCGTGAGCCGCCACCCGACCTCCGCGACCTGTCGGGACACACGATGACTGGATCAGATGCAGTGAAGACTCGTGCACATTAAAAAACAGACGGAGGAGAAGTGTTTGTTAGTAAATCTCTTAAAACACAAACATAGAAATCGTCACTTCATGCTTGTAGAGTTCGGCTGAGGTAAAGGAGAATTATGAACCCTTTAAAACATGACCAGTTCAGCCCTGATAACATCTCTTGTATTAACTCATCTTTAGCACAGTATAATTAGAGGACTCGTCATCTATTACAAAGGTCCTGGAAGGTCAAACATGTCCAATGTCAGGAAAAAGCCCTTTAACGCTCTCTTAAAAGGATCTACTGTAAATGTAATGGTTTCCTCCTCTAGTCATGCCACACCCGTTCAGTCTCATGAATATCTTGATATCTTCCTATTCCTGCTGACAGACGGACGGACAAAACAAAAACATGCCAGTGAAAAGATAATAAACAATAATCAATAGAAAGTCAATCTTTGGAGGAATAAACATGTTGTATATGAAAACTCTGGGATGACTTCACCAGAACAAATAAGCCCCTCCCACCTCTGCCTGCACATCCTCTGTGCATTAATAATAAAAACTAGAGCAGAGGTGAAGTGGACCTGTGAGGAAGATCTCCAGTTAGGGAGTTTCCTCTTCACCAGTTACATCAAGCGCAGCTCTCCGTGTCACCGAATGTCACGACCGAGTTTGCATAAACTGGAGCTGCGTGTCTGTCTGACTGGTAAACGGATGTTTTCTTGTCTCCTGATACAGATGGTGGAACTGTACAGAGTTCAGAGAGCCTTCTGACAACAGCAATCACCACAGTGATGAGGAGTCTCTGGTTACGCTGCTCCTGTGTGGTTTCTGATGACTCGCTTCACTGAACTTCATGGAACTTTTGGGGGGAAAAAAATCTTCAAGACTACGATGGACGCATGCATGAGCACACATACAAACAGAGGAGGATGCCCTGATCTAGCTGGGCGGTGGGTTTGGTTGGGGCACTGAGGAAGCACCTCCTTCCTTTGCTTGCATCCAGCACTTATGCAAAGTAGTTTCACTCGGAAGATAAACACTAAAGAGACAGCCTGTCGTCTACAACCTACTGCCTGCTATCAAGTAGCAAACATACATTCATTAAACTCTCTTAGGATCAGAGAGCTGATGGAGTGAATAAATGGTTAAAGAAAAAGTGTAGAAACCAACAGCAATGAGCCAGCTGGAACACAATGAAGCCAGAGATGTTGTCTGGCACGGAGACTTATTGGAACGCGCCTCCGACTGTATCCGCGGCCGTGCATTAGGTGTGGCATCTGGTAAAGTGTGTGTTACAGTACAAATACGCACCGCGGGTTTGAGAGTAAAAATCACAAGGTATCATTATGTTCCAGCAGGCTGCAATGAATCTTTGAGAAGCCAACAGGGAGCAGCGCTGTCAGAGACTTCGACTGCGTTGCATGATACGGAACACACAACATCTGCAGTACACAGCATCATGTGTTCATCCAGATATCACAACACTCAAATGAAAAGTGGAGCTGCAGCTCCTCTGATATTTCATGAGTGTGTGTGTTGTGCCGGTTTGTTTTATCTCAATCGTTTGTTTTTGTTTTCCTCTGCGATCGCTACATAAAATAAAGACAAGCACATCACCTGGTCCGGACACGGGCGGCTCGGGCTTGTGGGACTTCTTGGGGTCAAGCCTGTCCTTCTCCAGCTGTTTCCGTGTACTCCGCTGCCGGGCCTCTCTGAACATGGGTAAGGCATGAGCTGGAGACAGACAAGGTAAACAAAGATAATCAAGCTTCAAGCTGCAAGATCACGTAACACAACCGCACAAACAAGCAGACAGGAGCCTGGCAGCATGTCAGAGCGTTCGGGGCCCGTGCATGTTGGTTCCCGAGAGATCTCATAGCTTTCATCCAGAAAGAGAAACTACTACTACTACACCCTGCAGAGCATCCGCAGCAGCGACACACACACCTGTTGACCCCTGACAGAATCCCTCTCATGTGTACTCTTTCTGCCGTAGTGCACACCAATATATTCATTATATCCCGCATGTTTAGATTCAGACAATTGCTCCGGCACTCTTCACACTTTCGTGAACACTATCACAATAATGGCCCCCAGCACTTAAAGCCGCAAGTGAAAGTGTGCATGAGTAAGTGTGAATGAGTGCCCTTCAAGGTGTGTGTGTGTGTGTGTACGAGCGTTTGTGTTTGTGTAAAGTGCGTGTGTGCTCTGCTCTTATCCTCGGGGGTTACAAAGAGACACTTTAGTAAAGGGTTAGATAAAGTGATTTTCCATTCGCGAGCGCTGTCACTGTTCAGTGTTAATTCTCCTCCGCGCTACATTAAGCAAAAAGGTTACTGTTAACAGATTCCCTCGCTTTTCTCAATGGGCCATCACTTGCTTCCTGTCCCCTCTAATTTTCCAGCGCCGGGGCATCAAGTGCGTCACTTGCGGCTTGCGGCAGTCAAATGCCTGCCTACTTCACACCCTGTTGGCATGGTGATGAAATCACATGATGCACATGAAGAGGCTGCAGTAGCCCAAACAATATACGCCGTCTAAATTGGGAGCGCCGGCCAATCAGAGGCGAAGTGTCGGCAGCTGTTCCCATCCTGCAGGTCCGTCTTTGCAGTCTGGTAGTGAGGAGTGTGAGGCACGCACCGAAGAGATGACAGCCTCGTGTGTTGGATGATATGACAGGTAGGGGGGTTAGTTGGTGTGTGTGCGGTGTGGGCTAGCAGCAGATCACGCCGGCAGAGGTTGGAGAGGCGGCCGTCCCTGGCGTGATCTGGTGTTACTGGAAAGGCATGACCGCTGCGTGGCGGCCCCGTGGCTGTCAATCCACTCATCCACTCCCTTCTTCTCCATCAGCTAATGGGCCTGTGAGAGCCCTGAAAACGGTCTCATGCCGTGTGAGTCCTCGGATGGAATACGGTGTTTGTCAGAGAGGAAGACGGAAGTGAGAATGATGAAGCATGTAAACAGGAGTTTTTAGTCTTCGCGTCTGAGAAGGGACGTCGGAAGAAAATGCTCCAACTGTCGCGTCATGCACATGGAAGATGCTGAAGGTGGACTAATCTGCTGGACGGCTTTGAGACCGGCACTTGACCGAAATGTCCTCAGTATTTTGTTACTGATTAAACCGTGATGTGTATGACTGGATGCAATGAACGGAAAATAAAACAGTGTTCACTGAAATTCTTTCAACCTTCAACAGCTTGGATGAAACACATTGCAAGTTAATATGCATGTATATGATATGGTGGGACTTACGTGTAATGATGTAATCTTGTGTCAGCGTCTCTGCTTGTTTCTCTTTCCGCTTGCTCTTCACGACGCACAGCTTCGCCCCCCTGAAAAACAGCCGGTTGGTTACAGTTGATGCTACTTGAAAGTTCAGTGTCCTACAAAATAAAACGCTTCGATGGCGACGTGTATTAATCGATCTTTGCATCGGCACCACCACAGAAGCTTTAAGGATATTAAAGAACTTTCACGTGGACTCATTTGTCCTCTGGTCAAAACTCCAGCCATCACCAGTGTGAACCTCCTGCTCTCGGTGATTTGCTGCTCTCCGTTACACTGAGTGAATAAACACGCCGCATCAAGCTACTGCAGCGGAGTCGTCTCATATTCTGTAATGAGACTTGGTGAAATACAAGATACCTGGATGTCCAAGTTATATATTTAGGCTGTGTGTGTGTGTGTGTGTTGTGTTGCACCCTATGTATGAATCTCACAGCTTGTGGCAGTCGTGTTGCCTAATTCACAACCTACTGACACGGCAGTGAAATCACATGGCACATATCAAGCTGCAGTATCAGAAACAATAAATACCCGTGAGAAAAATGGGAGCAGCAATGAATCATTTGTGGTATCTGGTTTGACCCCGAACCATCTTCAAACATTTGGGTCAATCCAGCAGAGTGTCATAACAGTCAACTGTACCCACACAGGCACCGACTGGAGGATTCATTCACTGCAGCTGTAAGGATTAATAACACCAGTCTGTTCCATTATTCTCCGGTCTGGTAATACCTGTGGCTTTTGACGGGGTCGTAGTAAACCTTGGCCAATCCGTTTCCGGTCCCCACCATTATCTGGTTGAGCTTCGGGTGCCACAGACAGCGAATGACACTCTGGAAAACACACAGAAAGACAGGAGTTACTTCTAATGCTGTACAGTAAGTGAGGGAGGTGATAGATGCACAGGAATGAGGCAGCGGGTTCGTTCTCCGTTTGCAAGGCGGGTTTCTGTTTCTCGGCAACAAAAGGTAACAATCAAAGCGTATATGTAAAGAGCGTGTGTGACCCGGGTTGGTTGTAGTACAGAGTTGATCAGCCTCAGCAGTGCTCTGCTGCTCTGGTTGACTATATTTGGTTGTTGGGATGAGGGCTGGATCCCTTAGTCTGTGTGTGACAGATGGCCCAGTGCCAATAGGCAAATGTGACCACATTTATCCAGAGGTGTGTGTGTGTGTGTGTACTTGCCTGAGGAAGTTGAAGGTGTGAGAAGAGGGGCGAGGCGAGAGCTCAGAGTGAGAAGTGAAGATAGC
>CAAKHC010016360.1:17968-29140 GCA_901007825.1 Macroramphosus scolopax | reverse complement strand
GCAGGGCTGCTTTGTGTGTGTGTGTGTGTGTGTGTGTGTGTGTGTGTGTGTGTGTGTGTGTGTGTGTGTGTGTGTGTGTGTGTGTGTGTGTGTCGGGGTGGCATTTCGGAGGGGCGTCGGTTTACATCCTTCTCTGTTTCCGTCCCTCAGAATCTGGTGAAAGATCATTTTAGGAATAAGCTGAGGGCGGTCGCAAAAAAGGCTGACGGCGCTGTTGTTGCTGTGAAGGTCGAACCCAAGGTTGAGAGCAAAAAAGGGGGTGAGAGACTCGTTTTTTTTGCTCCTTGTGTTAAGTGAATGTTAAATGCCAGACAGAAGTTAATTGTTTGTTGGTTATGTTTTATTTAGCCCAAAAACTGATTAAAGCGGAGGAGAAGGGCTCCGGTGCCGTCGCCTGGTCCGTGTACGGCGCCTACATCAAAGCAGCTGGGGGTCCACTCGTCTTCATCATCACCATCTTCTTCTTCCTCTCCACCACGGGCAGCATTGCCTTCTGTAACTGGTGGCTGAGCCACTGGATCAGGCAGGGCAGCGGGGTGAGTCTGGAGAGGATGCTGCTTCACAATGAGAGGCGCATCACTTCGGCGTGTATTCGTCTCCCAAAAGAGATGCATTCTGCTTCAGTGAGTCGCGGCAGCCGACTGAGCATTAATCTGAATGTGCATGATTAAAAAAAGTAACTGCAGCGCGGTAAACTTAATTAAAAACAAGCACAAGCAGTGAGGAAACAGATGTGCAGCAAAGCAAGGCAGCGGCTGTTATTGAGAAATGTGCTCGGAATGGGAAACATCATGGAGCGGACTGGTTCTCCTGTACTTCTGTGTTTGTGTGCTTTTCTCAATTAATTAGAGGGAAGAATTCACGACGTGGGGCGGCAAAAAAAATGGGATTTTCTCTGCTTTCTCTTTGTACATTGTTGCTCCATCTGTCCTCAGAACACATCGTTTATCTCGGCGAATGAGACGACGGCGCGAGACAGCATGAGGCTCAACCCTCACATCCGGTACTATTCGATGGTCTACGTCATCTCCATGGGAGCCGCTTTGCTCCTGAAGACGATAAGAGGGCTGGTGTTTGTAAAGGTAAGCCACCCTTCAGCGGGTTCCCTCAGAGGCTCAGCTGTTTGGACAGGCTCCGTCCACTTAGCCGCTGATGAACTTCAAAGTGATAGCGGGCCATTTAAATGAGTATGAAAAGTGGGTGTATTGGTGTTGTGCAGATTAGCAGCGCTCCTCCCTAATTGTCATTGTTGTCAATTGTTCAGCCTCTCATGGCTCCAGTGCTATAATTAAAAATGCCTCCGGGCCAAATCCATTTATCTGTCCGCCGCCGTGTCGCACAGCTTCCGAGTTGCTGCCCCTGTGTGTTTGTGCGTGTGTGTGCAAGAGAAACAAAGAGGCCGAGGCGCACTGAGAAACGTCACGCGAGTGTGTGTGTGTGTGTGTGCATGTCACCGCCCCGTCGGGTGTGACTCCTCTTCCTCCAGCTAACCCAACCTGACACTGCATTGCAGAGGTTAGGTCCCCATGTTAATGTGTGCCACTTGAAATTGCTAATTTTCCAAAGATGGATAATGTTTTTTTCCTTTTTTTCTTTTTTTTTTTTCCCCCCACTAGCTGTGATGACATCTTTGGGAGTGTTGAATATTCCATTAATAGAATTAATTTGTTCTCCGCTGCCACATGTAATTTCTGTCCAAGTGGTGAATCGTCTCTCGCGAATTAGGTCATGACCTTTATGTCAGCCTCGCGGAAACTCATTATGAATGACAATGTGACAGCTTGCCTCGTGCGAGGAAAGATTATAAACACCCACTTTGCACCTGCTGAACATACGGTGAAGTGAGCAACATATGAGTGCTATTGTATTTCTACATGTGTGTGTCTGTGTCGGGTCCCATCGATAGATGTTCTCCATCCGGCTGCGGATTGTTTCCATATGTCCCTTTTAACTTGTTATTCATGAAGTGTCAGGTTTCATGCTCCAACACGGGTGTTGTTTGTGTTGACAGTGCACGGTGAAGGCTGCCTCCCAGCTCCACGACAAACTGTTTCGCCGACTCCTCCAGAGCCCCATGCACTTCTTTGACACGACACCTCTGGGTCGTATCCTGACCCGCTTCTCCAGAGACATGGACGAGGGTGAGGCTTGATTTGTCTTGACTCTGAACCTTTACCCCGAGAGAGCACTCAGTCAATGTAGCCACCCTGCTTGGAACGCCAGGACACGCTGTGATTTGACACAAGCATTTTTCCTTGTGACCGGCTCTCCCTTATCCACTTCAGGGGCGTCCTTGCTTGACAAGTTGATTTGTGGGTTGATTCCAGTCTGTGTTTTGTATCCACATCGTCTCCGTCTCATTCTGTCTGTTGTGAAATTAACAATCTCTCATGCTGCTTGTGCCTTCCCTCCACAGTGGACGTGCGTCTCACCATGCAGTCTGAAATGCTGCTGCAGAACCTGACCATGGTGCTGTTCTGCCTGGGAATGGTAGGCGTCGTCTTTCCCTGGTTCCTGATCTCCATCGTGCCCCTTGGAGCCTTTCTTCTCGTCGTCAACCGTGTCTCCAGGTCAGACTCTCATCCACCTCATCGACTCTTCTCTTCTTAATGGTTCATTTGATTAAATGTTAACGTGAAAACATTCAAAAACTGCACTTGTCTGCTCAATCTGCTGTTTGATCGTCAAAAGTAAATATTGGCTTACTAGTCAGAACTTGTCAAACAGACTGCCGGCTGCCAGTTCAATTAAATTCAACAGGTGTGGACCACGCTCTTAATAAATTATAGAGACAGCATCAAGAATAAACTCTATTTAAACAGCTTTGAGCAGAACCAGACTCTGGGTGGGCGGCCATCTGCCTCGACCGGAGGAAATATACAATTTGTTCTGGATATTTATTACGATTATTTTTTTGTTGTTATGAATCACATTATGCAAAGGTTTTGTGATTAGTAGCCTCTTGGGCGGCGCATCGAGGTGGAGTGGCCGTCCTGTAATCAGAAGGTTACCAGATGTCGTCCTGATGTCGTGTTATCAGCGAGCGTGTTAGCACCTCGCATAGCAACCACAGAGTATACGCCATCAGAGTGTGAACCGGTGAATGAGACAACATTGTAAAGAGCTTTGATTACCACCTTCTATTTAAACACGCCATGCATTAAGAGTGTGACTGCAGAATGAGAAAACCGTGGAGTGAAAGAAGGGTCATTATCTTTCCATAGACTGTCATCAGTAATGGACTCCACAGCTTCTAATCTTCGACTATGTCAGAAAAATACTAAATAGTGACCTTGTGTTATCCAAAGGGATGAAACACTGTGTCTGGCTGGGTCACGTCGTTCTAAGATATGTATAGATGTTATCAAACTGCATCCCCCCCATTGAAATTACCCACTTCTAAAACAGCCTTCATTGAATTCTGAAACGAGACTGCCCCGGGCGTGAAACTGTTTGTCTGGATCGCAGCCTTGAGGCGACGGAGGAGGATCACGTTCTCTCACTCTCTCTTCTTGGCCTTTTATGAGAGAACCAAATGATTCATGGGAGACCTGTAATTCACATGCACCGTCCATTCTGTCCCGGCGTCTAAAAGTAGAACGGCACCCCACCTTTTGTCAATAAACCTTTTCTCACTCACACCACCTCGAAGGCGGGGAGTCTGTCAGAGTGTGGCGACGGTCGTAATATTACACATGAGCAAGAAACACGGGTCCTTTGCTGCGGATCCTATTTGATGCACTTTCCATTTCTCTGTGGTGTTTGAGTAGTTGGGTGTAATGTCTTGTACTTCGTCTAAGATCTTACAAAGTAAAGTCATAGAGGGCATCAGGGTCAGTTTGACCATGACGTTGAGCTTTGGGACTTAAATTTTCAGTTCAATTCCGTTTTTTGCACGATTATGCAAAAACTATCCGGACTATTTTCCCCAAATTAGTTTGAGGTGTGTAACTTGAGTTTAGGAAGGATCAATTCTATTTTCGTGACAGATCCATTCACAAAAAGATATATTTTTTTTTTTAAAGTCTGTGCTCTAAATGTGCCCATCGTCAGCTGGATTATACAAAAACTAGCCACTCCTGAGTGGAACTCTCCATGAAGGCTTACTGTAAAAGCCTTCATAGCACCTTCAGTCAATCTAAACAACAAGCCTATCTACAACAGTCGTCTGTGGCCTTCTGCCCCGATGGAGATACACAGATGTATTGCATGGATGATGTTAAGTGAGGTCCCGTCCACATGGCAGCCGACATCAGAAAGATATTCTGTGGCTTCTCATTTTCTCTCTGAATGATCATTTTACATGACAATTAAACAAAAATTGAAAAGTTGTGGTCTTTGCTGATTGTGTCAATTGTCGTTATAAAATGTAAAATTAAGTAAAACATACTTCTATCAAATTTTTTGAAGGGTTTTGATTCGTGAGCTGAAGCGGCTGGAGAACATCAGCCAGTCACCTTTCACTTCCCACATCACCAGCAGTCTTCAGGGTCTCTCCACCATCCACGCCTACGGAAGAAGGGACGACTTCCTCCAAAGGTGAGCGGAGTTATGAATGCTCCATATCTCCTGTTTCCCCGGGCGTCCACGTGGAGATCATTAAAGTTTAATTCTCATTTTATCTCTCCTTGTTTTTTTTATTCACTCTGCGGTTAATAAATAAGTCAAATGAAGAAGCTTCCCAAATATACTTAACCTCAGACCACATCCCCCCCCCCCAGCAGATAGAGTTCCGCTTGATATTGCTCAACCTGCGACGATGATGAAAAACCTTGAAAAGTCATGAAAGCTGAACAAAGCAATTTCCAGGCCTGGAAAACGTTTTTGAAGAAATAAACGAAGCTGGAACGTTTTGGAAATGGAAAAATTATATTAAAGTATTTGTGATTCGGTTTAGATCGCCTGAGAAAAATCTACATTTGTTAATTTGAACTTTTTTTTTTTATCAAACCACATAGCTTGTCTTTCATTTTAACGTATTTAATTGAATTAAAACACTCACTTCAATTAATTAAACCTCTCTAAATTTAATTAAAAGAAAAGGTTAGAGAGGGGGGGCTTGGTGCGAGCC
The DNA here is from genome assembly GCA_901007825.1 of Macroramphosus scolopax. Taxonomy (NCBI): domain Eukaryota; kingdom Metazoa; phylum Chordata; class Actinopteri; order Syngnathiformes; family Centriscidae; genus Macroramphosus; species Macroramphosus scolopax. The sequence goes on along the minus strand of CAAKHC010016360.1, from coordinate 24,069 downwards.
CCCTCACCGTCAGGTTAGCGAAGGAATAGCACGTTCTTCCTCCGTCAAGACTCGCAGCCGAGGTGCGTTTGAACAAGGCATCAAACCCCCGACTGCTTGGCTGCCGCCCGCTGCTCCGTTCGCCTCATGGAAAATTCATTGCTACAAATGTGTCTTTTCAGATATCAGGACTTGCTGGACACCAACCAGGCCTCCAACTACCTCTTCAGCTGCGCTATGCGTTGGCTGGCTGTCCGCCTGGACCTCATCAGCATCTCTCTAATCACCGCCGTTGCATTCTTCATTGTCTTCATGCACAAGCAGATACCTCCAGCCTACGCAGGCCTGGCCATATCGTACGCCGTACAGGTTTGTAATCAATTTACATAATGCTTTTTTTTTCCTCAAAGAAATCAAAGGCGGTAGCCGTATCACACAACAGGAGATTGTCCACATCAGATGCAATCGCACCCACTGGAAATACTGTTTAATTCAGGCGTGGGTTGGCGCCTGGGTAGAGAACGCAGGTGGAAGTACATCAGCCACAAGCTGGTTCGTAATTTCCTCTGTAACAATTGAGTCTCTTGCCGTTCCTTAATTGTGTGACGATGTCAGCTCTGTCCTGATTCAGACGTGTGCATCGTCCATACGGCTCCTCCAGGTGATATAACACAGTGAAGCCTCTGCTGCTCCTATAAAAGTGCCCTCAAACTACTTTAGTGTGAAATTTTACTGAAACATGTTTCATTTACTTGAGGGATTTGCTCATTAGCCTGCAGCAGAAATTGCCCCTACATATTAAATGCCTGCATAAAAGTTAAAGAGACGTTATATCACACACATTTTGAAACCCGGTTATTCTCCTGTTTGAAGGGACGTGCATAAAAGTCATTCAAGTGCACCGGCGTCATACAAGGGTAAAACCAGAAGACACGCTCGGGTCTTCGTTCGACTGTCTTATATTCGTGCCTTGTCGCATCTCAAATCTTTCCACATTAGTCTGTAAATTTTTGATGTGCTACTGCTCATTATTGGTCACAGTCATTTACCCATTCACAGTCACATTCACACCTGTTGGCACACGCGTGGGGCTGTTGGCAGGCTGCGCGAGCTGCCAAGCTGCTAACACATTCACATACATTCATACGCCGATGACAAAGCATCACGAGCAATTAGGTGTTTGTTATCTTGCTCCACGTGATGATCCCGACAGTCTCTGAAGGAACCAGGGACCTTCTGGCCAGTTGAACTCCTGAGCCGTGCCGTCCCTCATTGAAGGGAAGCAGCACACAGAAGGTTTTTCATGAAAATTGATGTGACATTGTTAATCATTAACCTCCCACCGCTCTCTGCTTCCTTTCACCTGCAGCTCACTGGCTTGTTTCAGTTCACCGTGAGGCTGCTGGCTGAAACCGAGGCGCGCTTTACATCTGTGGAGAGGATTAATCATTACATAAAGGTAAGAACATCGATTAGCACCGTGAGTAAGGTGGATTATGTGACACCCAAGACATGCGTGGTTGCACTGGGACACTGGATGCTTTCTAGAAATAAGACACCGGGCGCTTCTCAGTATACAAGAGCAACTCAATTCAGGGTGCTTGCTTCTCCAGGAGTGTGTGTGTGTGTTATTGTTGTGTCAAAAACACAGTGGGATGTAGATAGAGTAGAAATCTCACCCCACAGATTGTTTCACACAACAGCCACCACACCGCAGAGATATGAATATCAGCTCACCTTCTTCTTTTCAAGAGAGCCAAGACAAGCTCATAAAAGAGAAAATCACTACAAATCAGTTAGAGGGCTTGCACCTTCACAGAGATGTAGAGATTAATAGCAGATATAATCCCTGTTCCTTATCTCAGAGTCTAGAGAGTGAAGCTCCCAGACAAAGTCCCGAGGCAGCCGCTCCTGCCCCCTCCTGGCCTCAGCGGGGAAAGATCACTTTCCAGGATGTGGAGATGTGTTATCGTGATGATCTGCCACTGGTGCTGAAGAGTCTGTCCTTCACTGTCCTGCCCGAAGAGACAATCGGCATTGTGGGCCGCACAGGATCAGGTCCGAGCGAGTCTCTCTGCCCCCCAGTAGAAAGCATTTATTTTCCAGCCATCCCTCTCTCCACAGATACACACATTTGTTCACGCAGCATTTTTCTCTCGACAGGGAAGTCCTCCCTGGGCGTAGCTCTGTTCAGACTTGTCGAGCTGACCGGAGGCTCCATTATAATTGACGGGATCGATATCGCCCAGATTGGACTGGATGACCTGCGGAGCAAGCTAGCCATCATTCCACAAGAGCCTGTGCTCTTCATTGGCACTGTCAGGTAATCCAATCATACATATTTAACACGATTGCTAACTAATGCATCAGTTTGTGTTTAAAAAGTCACTTTTTTTTCAACTTTAATATTTCATTCCACTATCCTACACACTGTTATTTGCGTGTGGGCCAAGCAGTGACCAGGGCTGCTGTCTATCAGTGTTAGACTTAAGCCACGCCACAGGGAAATCACAGCAGACAGAAACGGTCCTAAGCTGTAGGAAATGAAAGAACTGATAAGCTCGACAAAACACGATTGTTTTTATAAGAATGCTCATTTGCTTTCCTGATGCTGTTTACCTCCTTTTATAATGCTGAATCCAATACTTATTTATCCAACAGGACCAACTTGGACCCATGGGATCAATACTCTGATTTACAGATATGGGAAGCTCTTGAGAAGACGCATATTAAAGAGATGGTACGTGATAAGATCACACAGCCGATGCAGAATAACTCGTACACATACTCCAGTAGAATAAGCATGTAACAATGATTCCTTCGCTCCGTGTAACTCTGACTATCTTCAGGTCAGCCAGCTGCCTCACTCCCTCCACTCAGAGGTTACAGAGAACGGAGAGAACTTCTCAGTGGGAGAGAGACAGCTTCTCTGCGTGGCCAGAGCTCTGCTGCGCAACAGCAAGGTGCTGATTGTATAATGCTGTTATTTCGCATTTACATGTGTGACATTTTTCGGAAGGTGTAAGATAAGGAGGAGTTCTAGATAAAAAACAGAGCCTCCTGCCAGTATGGACGTCTTGCATGAGATAACACTGCCACCTAGTGGTTTGTATCAGAACTGCAGTTCTTCAACCTTCGGAAAAAGCTTAAAATATCAGTATGTGATGATTTTCTATGTAACTAGTGTTTTACATTAAACAGTAAAAATATTATACAATAAAAACAATACGCATGATGAGTTAATAAATATTCAAGAATTCATTCCCCTGTATTGTTGATCATTGTCATGTGTTCTTCATTTGATTATTTTTGGTTTTGCAGATTCTTATATTGGACGAGGCAACGGCCGCCATCGACACTGAGACGGATCGTCTCATTCAGGAGACGATCCGCTGTGAATTTGGCAGCTGCACCACCCTCATCATCGCCCACCGGCTCAACACTGTGATGAACTGCAGCAGGGTCATGGTCCTGGATAACGGCCAGGTGTGTATTAATGCAACGTGACTTGTTCGCCACAACTCAGCCTTCGGTTGAAACTCATTACCAAGTTGCGACGCACCTAATTCGTTGTGAGAATTGGTCCCTTTGAGGTGATGGATTGGATGAGACAGTCACTTTTGCGGTCCTGCGTTCGGGCAGTCTTTTGAGGCATTTACTGAACACGAATTGCCTACAAGCACCACCCATTAACCCCGTTAATAGAGTTCACCTGTCTGTTTAAGGATTCATCACTGTGACGAGTAAAGAGGGGTGTGTAACGTGATAAATGCGTCCTGAAAGACGGGCTCCATGGTGTTAGTTGTGTTTTACAGTGAGGGAGACGACCCAACAACTGGGTGACATGTCCACCCTGCTGAAGCATTTTTACACCTGTAAGAAACGATCTTTGGTTACCTGCAGGAGGTGGAAACAAGTTAAAAGCACATCACCAACATGTGATCACCATTTAAGTTTTATATGGTATTTATAGACTGTATATAAAACAAGGACAACATGTCTCCACTTCCTCCCACTCGACAACAATGAAGCCAAAGTCTGTGATGGTGACATCATTTGGAACCAGAGCCGACCCCTTTAGTTTTACCTCTGCCAAGGATTCTATGATTTCACCAGTGTTGGTTGGTTTGTTTCTCTGTCTCTTAGCAGGATTGCACGAAAACACCTGGGCCAATTTAGTAGTTCGTAGTTCGTGTTGAAGAACCCAATGCATTTTTGGCCAGATCCATTTAACATGGCGGGAAACCACAGGCTTCAGTTGTGTATCTTTATTGTTCCTCGTTATTACTAATTATTCGTAGTTGTACAATAAGCAATCCAAAAAATGAAGGATCATTAACATTTCAGTGGTTTAAATCACATCTTCAGCGTTATCGTGCATGTCAGGAGCTGAGTGTGAAGAACCTTTTAGTGATTAATTAGCATCGCTTACAAAGACCATCATTTACTAAAGAGTGGCAAGCCTGTCTGCAGGCAATATTTTCCAGACATTAAAATTCTTTTAAGTTACTGCTTTTGGGAAATAACTGCGGATGCAATCTTGTTGGAGACGATGTGTTTTCTGTTCTCTCTACAAAGGTTTATAGAATGAGTAAGTTCAATCCACTGACTTTGTATGCTGGTCCTCATCCTTTTCTTATACTTTTAATTCTCATAGATCCTGGAGTTTGACACTCCAGCTGCCTTGCTGTCAGATGAAAACTCAAGATTCAGAGCCATGATAGAAGCATCCGAAAACCAAAGCAGATAGAAGTCACTGGAGCTGAACTTTGGACGTGAGCGGTGACACCGCGAAATATTCAGTGGAGGAACTGAATTGCACAAAAGTACAATTAACCCATTCCTGCCATAGTTTAAAAATATTGTGTTAAGGAACACAGAGGCTTTTGCAATAGCTGTCCAGTGTAACAATGTCTGCTTGTTTAAAAACCAAAGACCAAGCGACCACGTTTCTTAGGGGACTGTCAAATCTCAAGACACAAAGAAAGGCATCATAGCCTCCTGCTCTTTGCCACCATGTCACCAAAGTTATTTCCAGGAAGCCAAATAATTTACTGCAAGTAAAAAAGAGCAACGGCTCTGACAATGGCACTTTATATTTCATGTAGACACATGCAAACCCATGTGGTGCTTCCGTTTTCCTGTGTCTCCTGGAGGACAGCTAATCAGTAAGAATTGTCTGGTCTGTTTATTTTTGCAACCAAGACCTCTCTGTAAAAAATAAAAAAAAATGGTGGAGACCAGAACGACGTTCTAATGTCATAGCATTGTTGATTGCAAGATTATATGAATCAGTAATGATTATTCAGTACAGAATAAAAAATGACCTAACCAATCTACTGAGGCACTGTCTAACAAATGTTCCATTGTTTTTTGTGTTTAGTGGATCCAGGAGTCTTTTCAGTAACTTATTGCAGATGTGTGCCTATAGCTGTCCAAATGTTCAGGTTATATAATGGAATTAGCCATGTAAGCATGCTGTTATTGACTGCAAACTGTGTTTTTAAAATGAGTTTGTTTCCTCTGAATCTAAATGCTGGATTTAAAAATCTGCACATTTTACTCTGTTGGTATTGTTTTTTTTACCAGCCAGGTACTTCTGATGTTGAAGGCAGTTATGTTATATAAAGTGTTGCAATTATATGGTTCAGCGTGTTTGTGTGCAACACAGCTGAAAATAATCAACATCAAGATGTGTCTTCACTAAAGGATTGTAAAACTTCTGCCTTATATTCAAGCCCGTGCAGAATAATCACGAGGAGTGCAATATGTTTCTATTGCATTGCATCTTTTTGAAGATTGCCTTTGTATGAAGAGATTGTGATGTTGCAATATATATTTTTTGTAAACGGTTGATTTTGTTAAGAGGGATCTTTTTTCAATAAAAGTATTTTATTGTTTTTCTCATTGCGATGTTTGATCATTGAATAGAGACTTTTGTAGAAAGCCCAGCTAGTCCACTAGACAATAGTGGCTCAATAGATATTCACTTGTTCCAGCCCTGAGATACGATACCACTGCACAAACGAACATCATTGAACATCAATACCAGTTTTGGTATTTGCAATAAACAAGCCCTTCAGCAAAGCAGTTAACCTGCTCCACACACACCTGTTCCACAG
>CAAKHC010016360.1:0-13628 GCA_901007825.1 Macroramphosus scolopax | reverse complement strand
GCCTGATGGAGTTAATCTTATAGAGATATTGCGATGTGTCTTCTGACTGTTTTAAGGACGGATCCTGTTCACAAGCACACAGGTCATCTCAAATTGCCTCATCCAGACCACAGAAGTAGCATCAGCAAGGCGAGGGGGGATGTGGTTAATTGAATTAGTAGACTTCTGCATGCAATCCGTCCAGTGCATTAATTGTTAAACAGAACAAAAATGCTGGAAAATATATTGAATCCAGTTAAAAATGTGTTTTTCAAAGCCTCAGCCTTTTTCCGAAAACACTGATAGTCTGCTTCGCTTAAGGGCTTGTTTATTGCAAACCGAAACGGGTATTGATGTTCAATGATGTCTGGGAACAAGGTACCAGATGAGCAGGTCCCAACATGTTTGTGCAGTGTTATCTTATCTCAGGGCTGAAACAAGTGAATATCTATTGAGCTACTTTTGTATCTTACGTTTCCAATCAAGCTGAATAGGTACTTTCAATTAAAAGTATGCAGTCACCTGCATTCAACACTTGACTGTAGTTTAGCATAGTATCAAGTGTTAAACTTCTCTCTTGAAACGTCAGCTGATTGATAAAAGTAGGTTAATATGAAGCAGATGAATTCTTAAGTTTGAGTTAAATCACATGTCTATTTCTCATCCTGTTACGGCAACAACGACTCTTAATCTCTGCAAAGAGAAGAAACAATATCTTATCTTTATTGCAAGTGAAGTGCTCGTAATCATCACATTCTACGCTTTGTCATGCGAGTTGCACGCTGTGCCTGTTTTGGAGGAATTATTCTCCGTGTCTGACACCACTTTGCTACGACAGGGTCACTTTATCACATTTGGATTTACATTACGAGTTTCATTCTGAACACGTCTGTGCTAATTAGTATGCTGCTGCCTTCAGTCTCAGGCTTGTTAACACACCACTCATTCTCAAAACAAGAGGAGATGCGAGTTATTTCAAGTGTGTACATGCATGTACAGTATAAATGTGGATATGTATATGTTTGACATGAAGCCGGCATTGTTTTCTGTCCTTTTATATTGTGCTGTTATTCCAGCTGCATTGGCAACATATGTTTACTTATGATGTGTCCCTGTCACAGGTGCCTATCTTCAGTAAGAAGGAAGAGGTTTTTGCATACTTGGCCAAGTACTCAGTCCCGGTCATGCGCTCAGCATGGATGATCAAGATGACTTGTGCATATCATGCAGCCATCACAGAAACTAAAGTGAAGAAGAGGCATGTGATTGATCCTTGTATAGGTAAGAAAGTCCTTTTTACAGGAGCGTTTTTTCATTCTCATCATCTTGTAAAAATGATCCTTCCCTCCAGGGGATGTGAAATAATTTTTTTAGTATTCCTGTTGTGTTGAAATGCTTTCGTGTGTCGGTGTGTGTGTGTGCAGAATGGACCCAGATCATTACGAAGTACCTGTGGGAGCAGCTTCAGAAGATTGCTGAGTTTTACAGGCAGTTTCCCAGTCAAGGCTGCAGCTCACCTCTACCAGCCACTCCGGCTGATGTGGAGACAGCCATGAAGCAGTGGGAATACAACGAGAAGCTAGCTATGTTCATGTTTCAGGTCAGTTCAACCTGTTAAACCTAGTACCGAACGGCTCTTTTACCAGTAACAGTAGTTTGAGGTGCTGCATGGGATTATTACTTCAGTTACTACCTCTATGTACTTTTTTAAGTATGCGGTAGATCAGGGGAGGCAACTTACAACCTCAAAGCAATGTGGTCGTTTGTTCAAGTGCAGTTGTATATAACAGATCGTTCATGCTTAAACTGCATTTGTTGTGATTTAATACAAAGATGCACTTGTGTGTTGTTCCTGTGCTCAGGATGGTATGTTAGACAGACATGAGTTCCTGACATGGGTGCTGGAGTGCTTTGAGCAGGTCCGGCCCGGCGAAGACGAGCTCCTTAGACTTCTCCTGCCGCTTTTACTGCAGGTATGATGTTCACTGTGGCCCCACTGTCTCTACTTGAGTGTCACACAACCACTCTGGCACTGCTGGACACCAGTTAGGAAACAAGCTATACACATTATAATTCCATCATCCAGAGTACATTCACGGCGTGATCGTTGCCACTAGTTGCTCCCTGAGGCTTTTCATTATATCTCCAAGCTAGATGTTGATAAACTGAGCGGTGGTTAATGCTGTGAATCTCTCCCATCCCACAGTACTCAGGGGAATTTGTACAGTCGGCTTACTTGTCACGTAGGCTGGCTTACTTCTGCACACGCCGCCTCAACCTGTTGCTAAGCGACGGCAGTCTGGGCCCCAGCACAGGAGGGCATCCAGCCCATGGCATCTTGACGCCGCAAGGTAACGCCCTGCCCCCCACTCCAACCTCCCAGCCAGCAGGAGGGAACCAGCCTCAGACACCTTTTACAGACTTCTACATCTGCCCCCAGCACAGGCCTCTGGTGTTTGGCCTCAGCTGCATGTTACAGGTATCATAGTCTCATTCGGACTCAGTATCATTTCATTAGATTGAGTTGTCAGTGCCGTCTGCCTGTCAGCAGGATTATGCAACAAAACACCACAGAAGTTTTAAACGACACTTCGGGGTGGGGTTCAGCATGGTCACTTACTAATACTGCTTTTTTTCTCCTATTTGTTTCTTCTTGTCTCATCAGAGCATAGTTTTGTGTTGTCCTAGTGCTCTGGTGTGGCATTACTCTCTAACAGACAGCAGAAACAAGACGGGGTCCCCTCTGGACCTCCTGCCAATTGCCACTTCCAGCTTACCGATGCCAGGGGGAAATACTGCCTTTACTCAGCAGGTATTAAATCCACACTCAAACCCCAGTAATCTATAGTTTGAATTTTTGTTTTATTGTTTCTATTATCATCAAGACAAGTAATACATTTGTATTTATGGAACAAATGTTTGTGGTTTTCCCCATTTTTTGTTAAACATTAAATCCTTTTTGTTCCACCACAGGTTCGTTCAAAGTTGAGAGAAATCGAGGAGCAAATCAAGGAAAGGGGCCAGGCCGTGGAGTTCAGGTGGTCTTTTGATAAGTGCCAGGAGACCACAGCAGGTTAGAAACCAGCTCCTTTATCTCTACTGACACCGGTTAACAGCTCATTAGAAGAAGTTTGTGTGAAGACAACTGGGTCACCTTCTCGACGTTTGAGACTATATCTGTAATCTGTTGTCAGGGTTCACCATCGGGAGGGTTCTGCACACCCTGGAGGTTTTAGACAACCACAGCTTCGAGAAGTCTGACTTTAACAACTCACTGGACTCCCTCTACAACCGAATATTTGGCTCAGGCCAGAGTAAAGACGGCCACGAGGTAAGCTATTTGTGTTGATTCGACACGATTTGTGATAATGAAATTCTATGTTGTGACACAAGTTATTCTATTCTTGGCCCTGATGACTCATGAAGCCCGCTTGTGTCCAGATGTCACCGGATGACGACGCGGTGGTGACCTTGCTTTGTGAATGGGCGGTGTCTTGTAAGCGTTCTGGTAGACACAGGGCCATGGTGGTGGCCAAGCTGCTGGAAAAGAGACAGGCAGAAATAGAAGCAGAGGTAAGAAAAACACAACATTAATGCATTGTTTAATTTCTCGCCTTCTTTTGATATGGACTGATTAAAGAAGGAAATGAAACGCCGTGCCTGGCTCTTTAGGAGAGACTGAAAGATTCAGCTTGTGTCGATGAAAAGACCCCTAATATAACAGCAGTGGCTGGAACATCGCTTTTTGTTCTGTTGATTACTAGTCAGCGTCAGGCTTTGTCCTTGTCTGGTGTGTTTGGCCCTCGCAGCGAAATTGATTTGTTTACATGTCAAATTTCCCCGCATGAATTACAGCCGGGTCGGCCCAACTAATGATCCAAGGAATAGCAATAAAATTTGAAATGTTCCTAGTGCATAATTAGATTCTGTGGTATGTTTTATTATAGTAGCTGTAAACTCAAAAGAACATGGCAAGTATTTAAATAGCACTTAAAGACAACTTGCTTGTGTATTTGTCTTCACAGCGGTGTGGTGAATCAGAGGTGGTGGATGAAAAGGGCTCTGTGTCATCCGGCTCTCTTTCTGCCGCCACACTACCAGTCTTTCAGGATGTGCTGCTACAGTTCCTTGATACTCAGGCCCCGACACTGAGTGAGTCTCTTCATTTTTCACATTTTAGATCTTGATCTCACATTACAGGAACTTCATACTATCTTGTCTTTGCCTCTGATTTCACTACCCAGTCTATATTTATGATAAGTGTTCGGCAGGGGATACCTGGTGTTTAATTATTCAAATCCTTTTTTTTTCCTTCTGCAGCCGAGCCTGGGAATGAAAATGAAAGAGTGGAGTTCTCCAACCTGGTTCTGCTCTTCTGCGAGCTCATCCGTCACGACGTCTTCTCCCACAACATGTACATGTGCACACTCATTTCCCGCGGTGACCTGGCTTCTGACTCCCACCTGCCACGCCCCCGCTCCCCCAGCGATGAGCCCTCTGATGAATCAGATCACAAGGAGCAGGACGCAGGCAGCGGTGTCAAGATGGAGGCATGTTGGATGTATCTGTTGTTGGTGTTGTGCAGTGTGATGAGTCATTTGCGCAACAGTACGATGTGCCAGCGCGGGGTAAAAGGGTAACATGAGGTTATTGTGTGTTCCAACAGGATACCGGGCTGTCAGAGTCTATGGAAATCGATCACAACTCCAGTGCTAATTTTGACGAGGTATATTTTGTTGTGTTAAACAATGCATGTGTAAATATTGCTCTGCAGCAAACAGAAACAGCAATCTTGACTTCCTCTTGCCTTGCAGATGTTTTCTCCTCCGATGCCCTGTGAGTCTAAAGGAAGCCCCTCTCCTGAAAAGCCTGCCCAAGAGCAGGACAGCAAGGCCGGCTGTAAGGACAAGGGTATGGACCCTGCCTTCCCTCAGCTGTACGAACAACCCCGGCACATCCAGTATGCCACTCACTTCCCTATTCCTCAGGTGAGACAGTCACAGCCTGGCATCCAAATAAGAAATCCCAGTTTTCAGAGTGTCCCTCAGCTTCCCTCTTGACGTACATAGATTGGTCAGAGTCACTTACATTTCTAGCCTATTCATTCCTGTTAATTTTAGGCTAATATTGTGCAACTTCTTTGGCTAATGCTACGAGCTACCGCCAAGTTCTGGCTGTCAGAACAAAAGACACATGTGAAAACACATCCTCCTTGGTTGGTTAGATGTTGTTCATGTCTAAACGAGTCTGCACGGAAATGTTTACATGTTGAACACTGTGTTTTCTTGACACATTCTTGCTATGCTTCTCAGGTAATCAGGCATCTAAGTTTGACAATGTCTCTTTGTCCCCGTCTTCAGGAGGAGAGCGCCAGCCATGAGTGCAACCAGCGGTTAGTGGTCCTCTACGGTGTCGGCAAACTACGAGATGAGGCGCGGCACAGCATCAAGAAAATAACCAAAGATATCTTGAAGGTGCTCAACCGCAAAAGCACAGCAGAAACAGGTAACAGCTTTGGACTGATTGCTTAAAGTCACACATTTCCAATTTGATTACGTGTTACATCAACTTAGCTGTGGGATGGCAGCAAACTGCCATTGAGAATGACATTTCTCTTTAATTTTACCGAGTTTTTATGTTTAGGGTTGTAAATGGAGCCAGAATGGTTTTGATGTGTGTGATTCATTGACTGAACTCTTCCCTTCGTCTCTGTGATGAGTGGTCCGTGTACTGGATATGTACATGTACATGGAGGAGATAATGTTTTGCCAGGCAGCAGTGTGGAACGCAGCAGCTTTGTCATTTTTAATGTTTGTGAAACATTGTTCGCGTGCCGACAGAGTCGGCGCTAGTGGAAGAATAATTACTCGGTTGACTGATTGATGAATTTGTTCAGCATTGGCTCACGTCTGTGCTCGAGTGGCCGACGCTACACTTTACTTGTGTACGTTTATCTCCTCGTTCTCTGAAACAAGGAGATTTTGCTATCTGCAGATAAAACCTGCTCTGGGAATTTATGTAGTGTAGCTGCGAGCACAGTGACAATCAAGACAACATTCATGTTAGATAAATGTTAGGGCTTCCCGTTTCTACTGTCGCCATTCCTGCTGTCCCCCTCCCAAACTCTCCTTCTTTAAATAGGTTTCCCTCTCTCCTGTCTGTCTGGAGAGATCAACTCTTTTTCCTTTCTTTGTCGACTAGAGGGGGGTTGCATCCCTCAATCTTCTTTCCAACCAATTTCTATGCTAATACCTCTCATCTGTTCACAGCCAATTAATCTTGGAAACATGTGACCTTATTAAGGTGATTTAAGCTCGTCAGATTCATAACTGCATAGATAAGAGTTTTTGTGTCACTTAAGCACATTCGTGTAAGCTGACAATAACCGTCATAGCACATGTGTGTTTCTCTTCTTGAAACGTGCTTTGTTTTTTTATTTCGGCGGTTTTATTTTGGTTTATTTGACATCGAAGCTTCCAGTCGAAGCAGGCTGTAAATGAAATAACAGAACATTGGCCTAACTTGATTTCATGCTTGGCCTGTTTGGCACACGAGTGAATACCACCAGGCAGTTATGAAGGATTATTTTTTCCCCCCTTCTCTTTTACACATGTACAGGAGGGGAGGAAGGACAAAAGAGGAAGAGGAGCAAGCCGGAGGCCTTTCCCACTGCAGAAGATATCTTCTCCAAATTCCAGCACCTCTCCCACTTCGACCAGCACCAGGTCACCTCCCAGGTCAGACCAGAGTTTAACATGTTCTCATCTGTCTCGTGCTTCAGAGTGCGTATGAATACGTTCTCACAGAGTTTCTTATTTGGAGCAGCCCAAAGCAAACGACCTCCTGAGGTGACTCATTTGAATGTAGATGTAATTTGAATTCTCCACCGAACCCACTGAATACAATTTGAATGGATAACGAGCTCAGACGGCAGACAGGAAAACACAGCAGAACATCATGTATTTAGAGGAAAGGTTGTACGGAAGAATTGATTCTCTACCGACATCAATGAGATGCAGAAGTTCTGTTTCTAAAATAATATATTTTTGCATTATTAAAATGCTTTAAATCAAAGTGTAGCTTGCAGTAACTCCTTCCAGAGGCTGGTTGCATCAATAACTACACCTGGTCTCAAATGCTAAGATGGTATTTAGAACAGACAATACATCGGTTGCACCCCCTCAAACTTAATCATAGTCTTTACTATGGGCTGTAATAGCAATGCTGTGCAGCTAGCACAAGAAAATATAGAGTGCCAACCTTCTGAGAAACGCAAAGGAAGACGTTTCTTTGGAAAAACAGATCCATTAAACCGGCGGGGGTCCTCCTCTGAAGACGTCAGCATACAGGGACATCATTGTTGATGTCTCTTTGAAAGGATTCCCCTGCTTCTACTGTGTTGGTTGGTATGGAAAGCAGCTATATCAACGAGTCGCCGGAAGAGAGCGATGTCTCTCCGGGGATGGATGTTGTTCACAATGACAAGGGTTACGAGAGATCTAACTCACCAGAGTTTACTGCTCTGCTCCTGTCGAGGAGTACGATTTGGTCTTAAACCTAGATGGAGTATCTGGCGTAACTGTTGGGTTGGGTGCAGATGAAAGTTATGGCCGACTAAGCTCATCTTATCATGTCAGTTTTAATGTTTAAATCACCATATCTCCCCTCCAGTTGTCTTGCATGTCTCTCTCTTACAATGAAATTTCACTGACTGACAAAACGTTTTGGCTTTGCTGAATGTTTATGTGAACTGTCTGGGTTGGATCAGGATTCGAGGTTTCAGAATCAGAGCCAAGACTGCCGATGTTGTTTCACGTGCTCTGCTGATGTCTGATATTTTGTCTGTGTGCAGGTGTCCAGAAACGTGCTGGAACAGATCACCAGCTTTGCCTCAGCAATGTCGTATCACCTGCCTCTCGTCCAGCACATTCAGTTAATCTTTGACCTCATGGAGTACTCGCTCAACATAAGTGGCCTCATAGACTTCGCTATTCAGGTAAGAGCAGCTTTCTCAATGAGGTTATTTGATATGGACGAGTCCGGGTGAATCTTGTTTTTATTCAGTTTTATAAAATGTGTTCTGCAGCTTCTGAATGAGTGGAGTCTGGTGGAAGCCGAGCTGCTGCTCAAGTCGTCCAGCCTGGTGGGCAGCTACACCACCAGCCTTTGTCTGTGCATCGTGGCTGTGCTCAGGAGATACCACTCCTGCTTCATTCTCAATCCTGAGCAGACGGCACAGGTTTTCGATGGGTAAGTCGCTTCCAAGGCATAAATCTTGGTTTTGAACGGGAAGAAATTTGGGAAGGACTTTTAGAGTTGCTTTACTTTGGACTTCCACTATAATATCAAGTTTTATTTTGTGGTTTTAACCAATGAAACCAGTGGAAATAGTTCTGATTCTGAACGAATGTTTGAGGGTTTTAGGCATCAGTTTAAACTTATAATCAAAGCAATAAAAACATTTTGGGGGTTTTAACTTAACATGAGTTAATCTTTACTTGAGGAGCCTCCCCACTCGATCGGTCTTAAGGTTTTTATTTCAAGGGATGCTGACTGAAGGCTCCTAACAGTTGTCATTCTGGTTATGAGGAATTATTGCTGATTCTGCAGTTTTGCTCTTTGAAAGTCACTTTAAGATTTCTCACATAAAAGCTCCCAGTTGAAAAAACATAAAGAAGTGCAAGATATTAAAAGACTGTTCAGTTTCTAGCTGAGGAGTTTTGGTTGATTCGTGTGTAAATGTGTCCTCAGGTTACGCATCGCGGTGAAATCGGGCGTGAAATCGGGCGTGAACCCTGCCGACTGTTCTTCTGCCGAGCGCTGTATCTTGGCCTTCCTGTACGATCTATACACCTCCTGCAGTCACCTCAAGAACAACTTTGGAGAGATCTTCAGGTAGACATGAATCGGACATACATTCATCTGCATATTAAGCTCTGCTCTTGAGCAGTTTTTAAAGACATGTTTAAAAAATCGGCATGCGAAGATACTTTCATTCAGTCTGTTGTCATCCAAGTTTCCTTTTGAGCTGCTCGCATCCACCAGAAAATGTCCACAACTGCAGGATATATGCCGGATCACTGGGCTTTACTTGCTGTGTTCTTCAGCACTCACCTTTCTTCTTCCCCTTTGTTTTCTCCATCAGTGAGTTCTGCTCCAAAGTGAAGAACTCCATCTACTGCAATATCGACCCGTCAGACTCCAACATGCTCTGGGATCCTATGTTCATGATGGAGGCTATCGCCAATCCCTCGGCCCACAACTTTAACCACTCAATGGTGGGCAAGATCCTCAATGACAGCCCGGCCAACCGCTACAGCTTCGTCTGCAATGTGCTGATGGATGTGTGTGTGGACCACCGAGACCCTGAGAGGTATGCTATGATGTCTTGTTGTATGGTTTAGATAAGAACAGTCTTGTACCTTTTGATCAGACTGTAGTTTGATGTGCTTTCAGGGTGAATGATATCGGGATCCTGTGTGCTGAGCTGACGGCGTACTGTCGCTCTCTGAGTGCGGAGTGGCTCGGCATCCTCAAGGCTCTCTGCTGCTCCTCCAACAACGGCAACTGTGGTTTCAATGATTTGCTCTGTAATGTAGATGTGAGTTGTAATTTTTGATTTTGATCTGTTGATTTACCTCGTTTTTCACACCGTATATACATGTATTTCCATGGCGTCTCTTGCTCATCGTGCATTGTTGTATCTTTACTCGTATCCTTCAGGTTAGCGATTTGTCCTTCCATGATTCCCTGGCAACCTTCGTAGCCATTCTCATTGCTAGACAGTGTCTACTCCTAGAAGACCTGGTACGCTGTGTGGCCATTCCCTCCCTCCTCAATGCAGGTAAGAATTTACATTCAAAGAATCCAGCTACACAAAAATATGTATTACCAAGTCCGTAAACAGTGTGGAACATTCATCGCATTGCCTTTCTTAAAACTAGGTCCACTTATTCCTTCATTTAGTGCTCTGTGATGCAGCCTGACCAGGGTTCCCCATGCCATCCCCCCTTCCAGGCGTCTATTTATAATCTCACAGCCATCAGGCATCCAATAATGAGTGAGCACTAGATTGCAGCCTCATGGGAAGGAATACCGAGCTGTCTAATACATCTATCAGAGACGAGAGTAAACACTGCGTATTTGATCTGCGTCCACGGAGCCTCTGTGTGCTTTGTGCACTGGCCAGAGAAGTGCCCCTCTCTCCCCACTGTTAATCTTTTTCCTCCCAGCTTGGAGACAAAGCCCCATTCAGCCCCGCTGTTTGGTTGGAGTTTGGCTCATTTAATGACGCCACTTCACATGCCAACCTCTCTCGCTTGTGGCACATGCTTTGTTCTCACTCCCTTTTTCACAAGAGCTCTGTGGAAAACTCTTACCTCTTCCAGGCCTATGAAAAGTCTATCGAGGGCAATGTTTAAATTTAGATGCGTGACTTTGCTGTAGTAGATTGTTTATCGTACGGAATAAGTGTGAACCTTCAGCGAGGTGATAAGATGAAACTCAACTCCAATCGATGTGTCTGCCTTTAGCCTGCAGTGAGCAAGACTCTGAACCAGGAGCCAGACTCACCTGCAGGATTCTGTTGCACCTTTTCAAGACCCCACAGCGCAACCCTGTCCCCCAGGATGGTGTCAAGTCAGGTAGTTGACACAACTTAAATCTTCCTCGATGTTTCATTTCCGTCCAAACACCGTCACTTACAATGATCTTACCATTTGCAGATAAATCGTCGGTTGGAATTCGGTCGTCCTGTGATCGCCACCTCCTAGCTGCTTCTCAGAACAGCATAGTTGTGGGAGCAGTATTTGCTGTCCTCAAAGCCGTCTTTATGCTTGGTAAGACTACTTGCCTGAACTGTCGTATAATTTAGTACAAGCTCAGATTGTCTCTTTCATCAAAATGCTCTTTTAAGTCACTCTGGTCATAATATAAACATAAAGTACTCTGTCAAAATGGTATTTTAATGGGGTCTATATGTTGTAGGTGATGCTGAGCTTAGGGGCTCCGGACTGTCACACCCTGCTGGCCTTGATGATATATCTGAGGGCCGCAATGTCTCCATAGAAACGGCCAGCTTGGATGTATATGCAAAGTATGTCCTGAAGACCATCTGCCAGCAGGTGAGGACACAAGCTGAAACCTGGTAAATGAGATCGAAGCAATAAAATGCAGAGTTTCCTAAGCTCGTTGCAAAGTGAGAATGGGAGCGTTTTCAAGAGCAGATGTCACTGTTGGACATGCTCTGTGGTCCCGAAAGACTTCAGACACATTGTCTACTCAGACAGACTCTTACATGTGCTCGGTTTTTGCCACCCTCCACCATCGTATGGCTCTTCACTCAGGATACTTTGGCTCTAGCTGAAGTACGATGCTGAAACTCATTCCTTTACATTACCACCACATTATTATTCTTTTCCTTGCTCCCTTGCTGACTTCATGTCTCCCCCTCTGCAGGAGTGGGTTGGAGAGCGCTGCCTGAAGTCTCTGTCTGAAGACAGCAGTGCCCTTCAGGATCCTGTCCTTGTAAACATTCAAGCCCAACGGCTACTGCAGCTTATTTGCTACCCCCACCGCCAGCTGGACACCGATGATGGTGACAACCCTCAGAGGCAGCGCATCAAACGCATCCTCCAGGTTCAGTTCTATCTTTCTGTTTGTGACAGGACATCGTCTATTTTTGAGTAAAAGAAGAATCTATTTACCAGCGCATAAGACGTCAGTAGATTTTAACAGGGGATGCCTTGAAGGTCCCTGGTTATGCCTTTTTAAAAAGAAGCTTAATGAGTCCCTATAAAATGCTGTTAAGTTGGCTTTCGTGGACTTGAACTGTGAGCTGTTGCTGCCCTCCTCTGGCTGAATCGGGGTGTGAGGCAAAGCATTGTCAGTGCCATGAACTATGCATGTGCAACTGGCTTCTGAATACTACAGATAAGAACAAATGAGTAACATAAACCTTGTCCTCCTTGTAGAATATGGACCAATGGACGATGAGACAGTCGTCTCTGGAGCTGCAGCTGATGATCAAGCAGAGCACAAACAATGCAAGTTTCCTCTTCTGATGTTTTCAGTGGACCCAACTGTTTTTGGGTAGACGGAAGAAATACTAAATGTGGTGCTTGTTTTCTGTCCTTCTACAACCTCTGAAGTATATTTCAACCTGTCATGTTTGTTGTCCTATAGGAGCACTATTCTCTCTTGGAGAACATAGCCAAGGCCACAATTGAGGTGTTTCAAAAATCAGCTGAGATGAACTCCAGTAACCCCTCAGGGAACGGAGCAGCAGCTCAAGGTGGCTCTGCATCCAACAACAGCAGCACCACAAGCAAGATGAAACCTATTTTAAGGTGTGTTGCACCTATAGAAACACTTTACATATGTATTATCCGTAATTATTGGGTTGACATTCCCTGGCATTTAAATCTCACTGTATTTTTCACTGCGTGCTTCAGCTCATCGGAACGCTCAGGTGTATGGCTGGTAGCTCCGTTGATCGCCAAGCTGCCCACCTCAGTTCAGGGCCATGTACTGAAGGCTGCAGGGGAGGAGCTGGAGAAAGGACAGCACCTGGGTTCTTCCTCACGTAAGGAGAGGGACAGGCAGAAACAGAAAAGGTATGTGACAATAGTATTTTTTAAATATTGAAACTTTTTGATCTGTTAGGTCCAACGTTCCATTTACTGTCAATGAGAGCTACAAAAACAAAACCCACCTGCTGTCTTAACACGATCTCTCGTATTACATTTCTTTCCTCCTCAGTATGTCTTTGCTGAGCCAGCAGCCATTCCTGTCTTTGGTGCTGACCTGCTTGAAGGGACAGGATGAGCAGAGGGAAGGTCTTTTGACCTCCCTGTACAGCCAAGTACAGCAGATTGTCACCAACTGGAGGGAAGACCAGTACCAGGATGACTGCAAGGCAAAGCAGATGATGCACGAGGCTCTGAAACTACGGCTGAATCTTGTGAGGACATTTTGAAAACCACAGCCAGCTTCATAGGACAGCACTCATGGCTGTATTAAGATCATGTATTGAATAAGCCTCATATAAGGAAGTTAATCAACCAAAATATTTAATGAAAGATCCATAATTTCTTTTACTCCTCTATGACTCTAACATCAAAGGTGTTTTTCCCTGCGCCAACAGGTGGGTGGGATGTTTGACACGGTGCAGCGCAGCACCCAGCAGACCACTGAGTGGGCGGTTCTCCTCCTCGACATCATCAGCAGTGGCACAGTGGACATGCAGTCCAATAAGTGAGTGTGAACCTCAGAGGAAACCTTCCCAACATGCAGTACATTCACACATTGTTACTCTAATTGGACATTTGACCCAGGTACGGATGGTAGAAGTAGTATAGGAAGTACACCGATATAAATCGTCCCTGTGGTATAGAGTTAGATTATTCCGTGCTAACAGGTAGAGCCCTCACAGCTACTAGAACAACCGTACCTCGTCTGACAAAGTGGTTCTCGTACATTGATTTATTTGTAGCAGCCCACTACACATGACCTTCTCCATTACTTCATTGCAGAGCTGTGCACTGTGCATTGATTGGCTTCGTCACGCTCTCACAAACAACAGACCTGTCTGTGATTAGAGCTGACAGATCAGATACAACTTTGTTCCGTTGTGTATTTTTTTTGAGAAA
>CAAKHC010016357.1:0-25479 GCA_901007825.1 Macroramphosus scolopax | reverse complement strand
TAAACAGGCGAAAGAACATCCAGACACACACTTGCACAGATGGTGTTGGACCATTGATCACCCTCTTATCAGCGATCCGGTCCATCAGCTGTCTTCACAGACACGTTCACAGTTCAGTCAGACACTGTTTGTGTCTCCTAACAACATGGATGAACAACATGGGTGTGTGTGTGTGTGTGTGTGGGGGGGGGGGGGGTGAAGTATGAAGGTTGCAGATGGTTTTAGCCACCTCTCACTCTCCATCTCCGTTCTGCGAGTTAAAGGATTGAACTCTTATCTCTCCGTGGAACCGTCAGTCGCTTCCCTCAGCCTCCTTCACAGCTCGTCGGGGGTCAGTAGAGATCGTATCCGTCCTCCGCCTGATGGTTCGGATACTCTGATGGATTTCAACAACAGGTTAAGCTGGAGGAGGATAAACAGTTCTCAGAATTCCTCCATCCGTCCACACGGTCTATACATTATCATAAAGTTGATGTCAATTATTTGTTTGTTTGTTTACGTCCATGTTAACTTAATAAATACTAATCCGATCGGTTCATGACGTCACTTATTGGAGGAGAGCTGCGTGTTGTCGGTCTGTCCTGTCAGCAGCAGCCGGTGGAGCAGGTGGCTGTAAAACTATCCCTGTGTTTGTTTGTCTCTCAGCCCCACCTCCTGCTTCTTCCTCCGGTCGTATTTGTTTTGGGTTTCCTCATTTCATCCGTCACTCCTTGGCCTGTGGCAGGTTGTTCCCAAGCCCCCCTCCCGGCGGGGGTTCACAGATGGTAGATGGATCACTGGGATCCACTATTGTTCACCTTTAGTTTAGTCTGGTCACATACAGAGTCCTCACTCAGTCTGAAGATCAGCGGGTTCAGATCCTACGTTCCATTTCTTTATTTACTTGGAGAGTTTCAACTCCAACACCTGTTGGAAGACGCCGGTTCAGAGTGTTTGTTTAACTGTTGGACCAGAAGGCCGCTGACACAGCCGGGCAAACACACTGAAAAGGACCTTTGAAGGTCAGCACAGGTGTGTTTGTCTGTCTGTGTCCTTTTCACTGTTTTATCTGGACGAACGGCCTCTTTTGTCTTGAAACACTGTTCGTTTGTACAGTTCGCTCACGTGACCTCACGGCTCCACGCAAGGAAGGAGAGAGAAACACATCGTCACCGTTATCTTTCATCAGCATGGAGACGTGAACCTTTCGTATGCTCGTACGGCCTTTCAGGCATTTAAACCACAATAACTTCCACCATCGTTGAGCGCCATTGCTCTCGGAGACCTGCTGGATCGATCAGCTCACACACAACCTGGCGCCACGTTGAATCAGAAGATCCTCCACAACACAACGGGTCCTTCAAAGGTCCGGTTCTGGGAACGACGGGTGTTTTTATAATGAAACAACGATTCTGAGCCGATTCCTTCCGTCAGTATGAAGAGTTCAGGGGAACCTCGTCTTTCTTTCTGATGCAAAATACAACTCCTGCATCATCTTTGTGTTAACGTGCCGTAAAACTCAAAGCCTTTTTGTTTCTTTTTGCTTCTTTGTCATCAAGAATAAGTTGCAGTGCCTCTTCAACATTGTAAATCCTTAGTTCAAAACTTCTTTTGCCATTTTGTTCAGTGTATAGAACTGCAGGTGTGTGTGTGTTCGCTCGGCTGCTGCAGCCTCCGTCCTCGTACAAGATCCTATATGATGATTGGTAATAGATCAAGTAATACGGGGGGGTTGCACTCATTCAATGCTGGAGGAGGCAGAAAACATGATCCAGATGACGCATGTTCCATCTCACAGACGTGGTTTCCTGTCGACACCACGCCGGCCCTGGTTGTCTCTTTTAGAAACATTTCCAAAGTTGTTCTGTGTTTGTTGCGGCTGATGTGATCCCATCTCGAGATGATCCCGGGTCCATGAATATGTCTGATACTTTATTACTGCAGTTCTCGTACTTTCATTCAGTGGTTCTTTGTATGTCTGTAACCTGGTTTACGTACTTCGGTCTGTCTTGAAAGGAGACGCTGTTCTTTTTAACGAAGTCCAGCCTGGCTGCTCTTAACTCTGCGGCCTGCCCTCTCGCCTGCCCTCTCCCCTCTCGCCTGCCCTCTCGCCCGGCCTCTCCCCTGCCCTCTCACCTGCCCTCTCGCCTGCCCTCTCGCCTGCCCTCGCTTCCTTGGTCTACATGGAAAGTCGGCTGCTGAGAAGGTTCACCACCTGAGAGAGGAAGACTGAGGCGGACGTTGGATATGAAATCACTTCCTGCTCAGGGTCTGAATATAGTCGTGTTTACATAGTTGACTACAGGGGCTCTCGACAACAATAGGGACAACTCAGAGTGTGTTTGTTGGATGACGCCAGGCATTGTACTGAAGAAATGTGTTCTCCTTCTCACTCTGCAAGCAGAGCTTCCACTTCGCCCTTTGTTGCTCGGTGTTATCCTGTTGCATGTTGGGATATCCATTCTACCGGGGGAACATTCGGCCGTCTTCACAATGTTGCAGGAAATCACACAGAAGACAAGCGTCGCCTTTTCTCTTGGAACGTAACGTCTCCGCCGTTATCAGACTGACTCTTGTAGCTTGACATCTGCACTCACAGTCATACGGGGGCAGTGGAGACCCGGCAGCAGGTGTTCCAGGTCCGTGTCAAATGGACCCTCTCATCTGAACGTTGTCTTCATGTCCTCTTTGATCTCAAGCAGGTTTCCCTGTTGCGCTTTAACTTCGTGTAATATAACGAAACCGAGCTCAGAACACAAACACATGAACAGACACGCCGGATGAGGAGGGATTTCCTCCAGTGTTTTGGGTGATTGGGCCAAATTCGAGATGGGTTAACGGGGTCTACCCTGTAATGTGGATCCACCAGCAAAGCAAAACAAGACCCCTCAGTGACCGCCGTCCGTCCTGGAGGACAGACAGGAGATTTGTACAAAGCACTTTTTTGACAATATGACTTAAACTCTCTGCTACGGTCCATCAGTCCACATGAAGTATTTCATCTTCCATCTCAGAGGTAGTGCAGCTTGCTGCAGGAAGGTCCCCTGTTTCAGGTAGATTCTCCTGTCGCTGCAGACCAGCAGGGACACGATAAAAGAAATACAAATGTTTCCTTTGTATCTTTCTAATATGTTACAAGTTCCACTACTTTAACTATTTGTCTGTTTATATGCAGAATAAAACCGACTGCATTAAGGTGGAGTAAACCCCCACCCGCCTCTACAAGTTAGACTGCCTCATCTTAATAAGTTGAAATAAGAATCAGATCCTTATTTCATCTCTTTAAATTTGAACCTGGTTATAACAGCAAACCCAGAACGTTTCGTAAGATAGGAAGAAAGCAGGTTGCATTTCATTTATCTACAACAAATGGTGTCTATAAAAGGTAAAAGAACGTTTGGGAATCTGTCTGAACTTTCAAACTTTCAGTCCTTCCAGTGGGTTCAGGCACTTTATGCTCTCGGAACAAGACGTCCATCTACAACCATCCAAAGATCTGCGAGACAGGGAGTTTTATATATCATATTAACGAAATGGGAAAGAGAAGAAGACCTTCGTAATCTCCAGGGAGTGGAATGTGAAGCACCTTGTGTCAGTAGTCAAACATCAGATATAAAAGTACACAAAATGAACCCTGGTAAGACATGAAACCGCTGACAGGCTGCAGAGAGTGAAGCCTCTGTGAAGATGTAAAGCAGGAACGGGAACACGGGCACACGTGTTCACGTCTTCATTCTAACTTCTAACTTCATTGTGCTCACTAACATCACAGGAAGGAACCGTCCTCACAGAATCGAATCAGACTGCAGAAGGAGCCAAGAACATTCTAAAGATTGTGGAAACACTGCGAGATCGGTCATTTACGAGAGGCTCATAGTGGGACGTCTTTCACACAATGTGACTATCGAAGCAAAAAGCCTCACACGATTTGTCCCATGACCCTCCGAGTGAAAGGACTAACCTCCAACTGCTCCATAGACGCCAATGTAAAGTGGAAAAAGAGTTTCCAGGAGGGGCACTTAAGAGGGGGAAGCATTAAAAGCAACTGCACAAATCAGTTTAAACACATTGAAAAAAAAATCATTAAAAAGCAAATTATAATGCGTGCATGGATGAGCAAAGGAAGTCAGTGCATTGGGTTTTAGACACTAATGTTCATGTTGTAGGAGAAAAGAGAAGATTTTTTCGGTGTTTGCGGGAGCTGATGAATCTACGTTCAGTACTAACTCTGTTCTGAGGTCTTGTTTGCTCTCCACCAACTCCTGAGGGAAATATCTGGCTCTTTGGTTTCAAAATGCTGCACTGCTAAATGTTACAGGCTCAGTGGTAAGAAAACAAGGCTAATGGAGGCAGTGAAAGTGGATCAAGACCTTCGAGTTGGGGGCCATAAAACAAGAACTAAAAAGGTACATTAACAGAAGAGTTCGGCGTTTGATTTGCTGCAAACTGCTGCAGTCATTCTCCCTTAACGCCTTGTGGAATATTGGACATCAAATCCGTCTGGTAAATGTACTCAGTTACTTTCCACCGGTGGTCATTTGGTTTGTATAAATATATTCAATCACGCAGCTTCACAGTGAAAGAAAGATACAAAATACGAGACTGACATTTTGACTGTTTAGTCTCATCAAACATCTGTTGACGGGGTCCCCTCGTCTCGTCTCTTTACTCTCTGTAAGCTAACTGCATCACATAAACCCCCAAAAGGAAGTCAAATCTTTTGCATTTCTGAAAGATGGGCTTATGGGAAAATAGATTTTTATAACCACATCCTTGTTCCCTGAGAAAATGAAGCAATACGTTCTTAAAAAGTGGCCGATGACTGTGTCAACGTGGGAGCTGATGATGTGTCCGTACTCTTTCTCTTTGTTTCCATGACCACAGCGGTGAAAACTGGTGCAGTTACTGTAATTCACTTACATGTGTGCACTTCCCGAAATACATCAATTTTGCACTTTGGAGGGAAAAGCAGTTGGCAGACAAAAACTATGAGCCCCCCCTGCTGGTGTGAAGGAGGTACGGCAACACAAGCGTCTGTTTATGTATGACAACATGGAACTCACCACATGATTCATCTCTTTGTGCGTCTATCTCCACCCAAACACCACTCTTAGCAGATCCTCTCTTTGTTGACTTCAGAGGAATTTACTTTGGCCCTGATTTGATTCTTCAAGTGGACACGCAACCAGGGGGGTGGGGGGGGTGGGGTGGGGGGAGATGAGCTGAACAAAGAGTGAGTTGGGGTCAGTGTGGTGGCAGTGCCGTCTACTTACAGTCAGATTAAAAGTTGACCTGCTCCACCTCAAAGTTTACAAGTGCCCTCCGTCATTCTTTAAGCACTGAATGTGCTGGAGGAACTAGTGGGAATAAAAGAAGGTAAAGCTCCTCCAACGAGGCCCCCAGGTTGACAGATGCCCACCTTGTAACATCAGAGTTAGATATAGTGAGACAAGCGAAATATTTTTGCCGCGTCAGAGTCGTGAAATCGTTTTCCAACATCCACTGTGAGTAGACATTTTTTTTACTCTGCAAGTTGTTATTTCCCACTTTAATGACCATTGAGAAGATGCCCAGACTTCTGGAGCCCTGGAGTGAGAGGAGGGGGAAATGTTTGCATAACACAGAGACCTCAAACGTAATGGAGTCCATCACAGCAGAGGAGGCCGGCCGGCCGGCCCTGTAAGGTTGCATTACGTTCTCATAAATTAACGAATGCAGTTCAAATTAATTTGACTCTAATGTCAAAGTCCTTTTAGAACAAGTTGGCAAAGGAAGAACTTCTGAAGTGTGAAAGTTCACCAGGAGACATCATTTGAGTGTTTGGCTTCAAGACCAAAACAGAAAGCCAGCGGAGGGAAAGAAGGATGGAGAACCATGGGTGATCTATTAGATCTATAATTCTATAGCATAAAGACATGTGATAATTTAATGAGCAAGAAAAAGAAGAATTATAAAGAATAAAAATCAACACAAACGTCACACACACGGGATCCGAGCACGCAACCAGTTATCACTTTGGGAACATGATATATTGTTATTAACTTGTACATACTTCTTTATTTAGAAATAACAACAAGACTAAAATGCTTGAGGGGGGTGTGATCTAAAGATTTGGGAATAGATAGATCGATGGATAAAGAGTCATGAGCTGAACTTAAAACGTTGACTTTTATCATGTGAATATACAGTATTTAATACTGTATATTAAAACATATCACAGTAATAATATGTGAGTTCTTCTTGAGACCCAACACTTGTTATTGATAACAGGCAGATGCTCAGAGCAGGAACAACTGAGTGGCTGTTTGGCTGCTTTCAAGCTTCTCTCACACTTTTGTTTCACAGCTTTCACAGCATTATCAAAGGAAGCTCAAATTCCTCCGTTCACTCCGAGTTATCTCGTCCCGCGAGGGAGTCTGGGCTTCATCAGGGGTCATGACCCCATCGCTATAACCCCCCCCCTGCCCAAAAGGAGCGACACCATAACAAACCTAAGTCCGATGCTGGAGCTTCGGGAACACGGTCTGACGCCATCCACACCAGGAAGGACATGCTACCACACTGACAGACTGGCGGAGAGGAAGGGAAATCACCAGTAACAGCAGAAAATGGGGGCCTTTGTTTGCCCAGAGCCTCATGAGACGCTCTGTGCTGGCAGATTTATGACCAACGTGCTGATCAAGAGGTAGCACCAGAGAGGCTGGGGGTCTGTTAGAGAGACGTATCAGAAAAACAAACATCAAGACAACCACACTGATAACACTAATGTAATAAGACATTTCATTCATTGTAGAGCTACATATGTCATTAAGAAATTGTAATGCCCCCTTTGGAAGTGTTTTTAAAACTCAAGCAATGGGACAGTTACAGCTACATACTACTTGGTGTAAAACAGGACTTGGACTTGAACCCTTTCCTTTGTTTTATACATGTATGTGTAAATATGTAATACATACAGCTTATATATGCCTATTGATGTGTGTGTGTACGTACAGCTGTTGTCCCAGTTAGGTAAATGTTTATTGTACACTAATAAGATCATTGCTTGCATGTATGCTTCACCTTTTATGTGGTTGAAGAAGGATTTTATCACCTGGAAGTCAAGTTTCTTTCTTTTTTACTCATATATCAGGATTTAAAATACCATTAGCTACTCTTCACATGCCTTTTTTAAAATCTGTTTAGGACCTTTAAGAACCAGGGGAGACATTTGGAATCTATAAACTCTGCTTTATCAAAATAGACAAGACTGACATGGAGAGTGTAAACATCATAATCATTTCTGAAGATGGTGACCTCATGACATTAAGCAAAAATAAATGCAATTGATGTCATATTGTCAAAATAATTTATCCATGTCAAGTCAGGGTGATGGTTAGCCTTATGGCACACAATGGGGCTCTAAGGCCAAAGCAATATCACAGCTGTGTTTCCACCCTTCAGGTGTCACACTGCTCTTTGAACCAGTTGTAACCAGGAGAGGCTGCATGCTGCCACCTAGCGGACACGTGCAGCTTGTCGTCGCCTTCTCTCTCTGTGTGTGTTGGTGTATCCAGAATAACAAAGCTGCAACCAATGTTACCGGCAGGATCATATGTTTTCAAGTGAAACATGATGAAGGATGACAAACAGAAATAGGTTTTCAAAGATTCACATTCAATCAATCTCACACATTCGGTTGAAATACAGTGATTTTACTAACAAAAACAGTTCTTTTCCTGGATCCTTTTTTAAATATGTTTGGATTTCATTTGTCTTGTTAGTTGTTGCAGAATAAATAAAGGTATTTAATTTGGTCAGATTTATTGAAAATGGATTTTTATTCAAAAAGAGAACAGTTTAGAAGCATCTGTTCAGTGATCCTTCCGTGGAGACGCTATAAG
Organism: Macroramphosus scolopax; assembly: GCA_901007825.1. Classification (NCBI taxonomy): domain Eukaryota; kingdom Metazoa; phylum Chordata; class Actinopteri; order Syngnathiformes; family Centriscidae; genus Macroramphosus; species Macroramphosus scolopax. The sequence continues at coordinate 17,617 of CAAKHC010016357.1, read as the reverse complement.
CAGACCTCCTTATAGAACAGGAAGGTTCATCTCTATCCAGGTAACAGTCGGACGTCTGTCCCGCTTTAAAGCCCCAAGTGAACGTAACCTTTGGACTCTGACGTCATGACAGCTGCCTACGTACGTACGTAATGACAACCATAGTTCTTGTGTCGACTCGGGTGGTGTGTCTACAGTCTCCGTCCGGTTTCTGGCAGCGAGTTTGAAGCCCACGCGGACACAAACCTTCTTGCTTTGGCTAAACTTGATGAAGCGGCGATAAATACGTGCGACATGAGGCGACATGTCCTGCTGCTGTGGATGCTCGTCTGCTCCGGCATGACAGAGGCCATCGAGCCCATCAGCACCAGCATTGCTGTCGGCATGGCAGCGGCTCTAACCGGCTTTCTAGCCAGCTACCAGAACATTTTCTACTATTTCCACGAGTGCTGTCGACCAGAGTGGATCTCATTGAACAGAACAGGTAAGACTCAAGCATCCAGCTAACACATTAGCCACCATTGTTGTTGCTTTTCAGACCTCTTCGCGCGTTAACTGATGCAAACTCACGTAACAAGTTAACGTTAGTATCAGTACATGTTACTAAAGTGTGTTAGGGTTAGCTATTCACGTACACAAACACCATAAACATGTATGCAGCTAAATGAAATAATTGGGCGTGTCTATTTCACACTTCTTGTCTTGTTCTACGTCATGTTGTTTGTCGCATGTTCATAACGTAGGCGGAAGTTCCTCGTTGTAACGAAACTAAATATTCTGCTTCGGACCAGCGCCTTTTTGCAGCGCTTAATAACCGATTAGCCGATAGACTGCTGGTGTTGTTAATCAAATAGGTTGGACGATGAAAGCAACACACATATGCATGTTGTTATACGGTCTGTCGACGGGAGCTCTGTTGGTAAACACGTTCGATCCGGTCACAACGACAGTGGTCGTCGGTGTCGGCACCGCTCTGGGGCGAACGATCTACAATTATTTGCATGAGAGCTGCAGTCCGAAATGGTTAACCTTCAATGCAACTGGTAAGCGTGTGCTGTGGTAATAGTTTTGCTTTTACAAGACCTTTGCTATTATTCACATTACTGTACAAGAAAGGGTCAGCGACAGTTTTACGGCTCAGTTTGCTTCCACCATGAAAACCTAAGTGAGTAAGAACAAAGTCCTTTTTTTATTATAAGACCGTGTTTGCTCAGCACGCGTCGCGTTTTACAGATCGGATTACAGTTTCCAACGGTTGTTTATTATAGATTGGTCACAAAGACAAATGTCAATTAACACAATACAAATTAGATAGATCAATTAGTTTACTGGTTCAATTAATTAAAGATCCGTTGCAGACGCTGTGTGAACGATAAAAATGTCAACATGTGACTTACACGTGAGGAACATCCCTAAAGCTTCAGTACAGAAGGAGACCCTGGAGTCAACATTAAATACCTAATCTATTCAATAACAGAAAGGGCAACGTGGAGCTCGGTATTGGAAACAACCTCACGATTCAATACATAACACAAAACAGGTTGATTTTTATTCAACAGACTTTAAGGCAACAGCTGTTTTTTGATTATTCTGTATTACAGTAAAGCTTTTAGGAATCGTAAAACTTACATTATTTCAACTTGAGGTGAAGAAGTGAACAGTAAGTTAGTCTTGTTGGGTCAGTGTTACAGGTGTTCTGAGAGGGTGTTGATGATGGGGGTCTCTGCTCTGAGAGCCGATTGTAGTTTGTTTCAACATCTTGGAAAAGATGGTTAAACATATGTGAACCAGGAATGAGGGTTCTAAATCGTATTGTCATGTGGCACTGTAGGTCTCAAGGAGGACCTGGAGAGTAAACTGTTTGGACAGCACATTGCGTCGCACATCATCCTGAAAGCCGTGAATGGATTCATGAACAACAACAACCCGAAGAAGCCCCTGGTGCTCTCGCTGCACGGGTGGACCGGCACCGGGAAGAACTACGTCAGTACGCTGATTGCTGAAAACATTTACAAGGAGGGAATGGACAGCAGCTTTGTTCACGTTTTCACCTCTGAACTTCACTTTCCACATGCAAGTCAAATTGATACGTACAAGGTATGACGACCGACTTTTATTCCTTTTGACTGAAACTCTGGCATTTTTTTTAAATACAGCTTTTAATGTAACATGCTTGTTTCCTCTCAGTCTCAGTTACAGCAGTGGATCAGAGGCAACGTCAGCAACTGTGCACAGTCCATGTTCATATTCGATGAGATGGACAAAATGCACCCTGGCTTGATCGACAGCATTAAGCCCTACCTCGACTACTACGACAAGCTGGATGGAGTTTCTTATCGGAAAGCCATATTCATCTTCCTCAGGTGAAATTTTAGAATAAGTTTCTGCTGTTAATGGGAACTAGCATTACATTCGTGAAAGCATCTAATTAGGTGTGAATTCTAAAGTGTTGCTTGTTTCTGGTCTTCCTCACAGCAACGCTGGAGGCGAAAGCATCATACAGACTTCTTTGGATTTCTGGAGAGCCGGACGAGGTCGAGAGGAGATGGAACTCAAAGACCTGGAAACGTCGCTCTCTCTGTCAGTGTTCAACAACAGGAATAGTGAGTTTAACTTCAATGAATACTATTGCTGCTGTATAATTCAGCATCATTGTCACTCACAAATTGAAACAACTTTCAAATCTCGATCTGTTCCCGTAGGTGGCTTGTGGCATACGAGCCTGATTGACAGGAACCTGGTGGACTTCTTCGTCCCGTTTCTGCCTCTCGAATACCGTCACGTCATCCAGTGTGCCATGGCCGGGATGGAAGTCAGAGGCCTCCAGCCGGACGAGGGCGTGGCAGACAGGGTGGCCAGAGATTTAGTCTATTTCCCGAAATCTGAGAGGGTCTTCTCAGTCAAGGGCTGCAAGACGATAGAGAGCAAGTTGGACTTCTACACATAAAGTTGTCACTGATGTTTGGATCACTACATGCACTTTTAAAGCAACGAACACAAGCCAAATGACTGAAGAGAGAAAGTCAAGAGGCCTGAACTCAAAGGAAACCTCGAGGCGTCTGAAGTCCACGTTGCATCTCGCTCATTGGAATGGGGTCTGATGAGCGTGCACAGCGCCAATGGAAAGAATCCTTTGTAATTGATCGAGAGGTCTGATCTCTACCTTTTGTCACATTACAAGAGCCTTGAAGACAGTTCTGTTTTCCCAGGAGCCTTTGCAGCCCATGTTTATTTCTATCAGAGATCTATGGAATATCACTGTTGGGCTTTTTTTTAGAAATGTCTTTTTAAAAATCCGTATTCCATGTTAATTGATTTTTGGATACACAAGCCTTAATTTTTCTTAATTTCCTCTTCTTTTTTTTTTAGATCGAAGGTTATTTATTTGTGTTCTGCATGGTACAAAATCCTTAAATTGGCCTGAAGGAATCCTCCACAGCAGTGCGACATGAAGACAAACTGTCCAAATGCAGAAAAATTGTTTTTGTGTCATATTAAATTTAATGTTACCAGATATTTCTCTAAATAATATGATTGGAATGTTTTTATGTATGAATTTCCACACAGAATCCTTTTACATTGTGAAAGGACCCAGACCCTGTGCATGGGTCCAGGATTAGCAACGGGACGTGATACTATTATATTGATACCTAATTCTGCTGATAAGTCTGATTCTTTGTCTTTTCCTTCATTGATTCCTGGTCAGTTTTCTTCTTTGTGAAAGCCTGAACAGGTTTCCACCATCGAGAGAATCTTTGTACAGCGTTCCTCTTTGTTTAGTTTTCTTAGTCAAATAAAAAAAATCTGCTCAACCTGCCTGTGTAGCACCGGTGTTCTACCATGTGACATTCGTTCTGCTCTGTGAAGGACGGTGCTCCTCAGTTGGGGGGCCGGAACACTCGTGTGCCAAGTTTCAAATACATTTCTGGAATTTAAGCCAATGTTGCTTCACTCTGATTTGAAATTTAGGAACATTACAACTGTTGTCTTCCTTTGTGAAGTCAAACCATACGAGTTCCTCTGCTCCGTCTCCTTTACAGCAGCGTAGACACACCAGGCTGACGTTATTGTTTCAGTGAAAGAACATGCTGGAATTGATGATTGGAGGCCTGTGATTCATGTTTCAGACAATCTGGATCTTAACTTCCATCCCTACTCAGGAAAGTTTTCTTGGAATTATTACTAAAACCTTCCATGTTTTTAAATTTGTACTGATATATATATTGCATGAAACACTGGTTAATAATTCTTTTGATTTAAAATAATCTCTCTAAATGAGGCAAATCTGTTCTGTCAAAACGATCTCCACTGTATTGTCTCTAAAAGGGAGAAAATATTAAATCCCTTCATCCAGCCTTTCTATCGTTTTTCCAAAAAATTGCACCGTGATACTTTTATTTTCTGTACAGTTGCTCACAGTTAAGTAGGTAGAGAAGCACCGATCGGACTTCTTCAGTCTCGGTTCTGATACCTGGGATTTGGGTATCAGCTGATATCGATCCAATATCATGTTTAATTAATAAGGTGAATGTCTCAGCGTCTCTGTGGAAGAGACCCGCGTCCTTTTATGTATAAGGTGACATCGGGCCAGACTTAACCATTGCTTTAGTAAACTGTAAAACAAAATGGAATAAATTGATTCATATTCCTTAATCTATTCAATTTGTTTGTATTAAAATTAATTCTCATTTGAACTGCACGAAATGAGAATTTCGCCCGAGGAAAAAAGACACTATATATATATAATATATATATATATATGTGGTGAAACATTTTTATTTGAAATTTGACACAATAATCACCCCAACTTGCTCTTCCAGTGTCCCGTTACAAACATTGAAGCAGAGTGCAGCACTCTTCCCGACAGTCTCGTGATTTGAAGTCCGTTACTCGTCACATCTTTGTGTTCTGCTGTAATCAACGTTCCTCAAGTGACTAAAGAGTTGCCAAACACAGTGTGGATTACGATCCAGTCTTAAACAAGCAGAACAGCATTGATGCAGCCATCGTTCTCTGGGTTGTTTGTCACCTGGGCATATTTACCTAAAAAGTAAAGGAAACAGTTTAGTCAAAGCCTTTTCACCATGCTAATATCAAAGCAACATTAAGAATAAGCGTTGCATTTGGGATGTTTCCAGACTGAACAATTTATCAAAGTATTCTTCTAACAGCTTTCTCCCACAAGTTGATGCTCTTTTCCACACACGTGCAAACATTTAGGCAACTCGGCAAGGATCAAATTGAAGTTGTTGTTTAACCAATTTTTAACCAGTTTTCTGATTCTGAATTAAATTCAAAAGTAGAAGTAAATCTACGGTGAACGTCGTGAACTGAATACATGCATTCACACAATATCTCTAACTCACCCCAGATAACTTTTCCTCCTTGTGTGACCAAGCCCAGCTCGCTGACATTGACCTCGACGACTGTTCCTTTTGTGATGACTCCCAGGGAGGTGTAGAGGGGTGAGGACGGGTTCTTCTTTACTCCGAGGATGGGAAGGCAGAATGTGGCCTTCAGCTCTGGATGTGTGACGTGAGCCTTCTTAAAACGCAAACCCTGAAGTAGAATGAGAAGAAAGAATAATCATGTGTTATTTAGTTAAAGTTATATTCACATCACAAATGAACAGGAAACAGAGATGTTCAAGTCTGAAGTCAGAGATGTGGTCTTACCATGGGTCTGATGAAACGCTCATATTTCGGAGGTTTTCGGGTGAAGCCATCACCGACAAAGCAAACTTTGGTGACCATTCTCTTCCAGGCCTTCTTTTGTCTTTTTCCAGTTCGGATGACTTTGAGTACTTCTGTCTCTCCCTGGGCTCGCACCTTAGGCAGCGGCACTTCCCATTTGCCCTGCAGAGAGCAGAACAGATTTAGGTTTAGAAATCAGTCTTACATGTGGCAAGCAATATAACCACAGACACAGGGCAGCTGGGCAGATTTCAGCTGGGACTTACAGCCTTCTCTTTCCTCTTCTGTTTGATCATGTTGGAGAGAATCTTGGCTCGTGACTGTCCCTCTCTGTCCAACAGGTAGGCTGGAACTGCTCCCTCTGGGGTCTTATCATCGTTCTTCTGCTTGGTCTTCCTCTGTTCGTGCATTTTGATGCTGCAGAGATACAAGTCAGAATTAGTTGGCCGTTTATTGGGCATAGTTGTCAAGTTTTATTTTTCTTAGAAGAAACTCCTGCCTCCCTTCATACTCACGTCTTCTTCATCTGGATCTTCTCAGCATGTCTCTGTTTGTGGTACAGTTTGGCCTTCAAACCGATCAACTTCCTGGCTTTATGGGAGCGCTCATGAACCTCACGGCTCTCCTTCTTCCTTTTCTTCTCATGATGGTCCAGGCGGTAGCCATGGCGCTTGCGGTGCAACTCAATATGCTCGTTCTGGGGCTACAAAAGATTAATCAAACATACAAGTAAAATTAATTTAAATATGCGTTACAGTAAATGACAATATTTGTTGCAGAAATCTGCAGGATCGACAGGTACAAAGCACTAAGGACAGTAGACACAAGACATTTTATTCAATATCAAATATGTAGAGCTTCATACAGAATGCTTGAAGACTTCCTGACCAATACATAATCTTTCTGGTATAGTAACAGGGAAGTTTTTATAACATTAAAACAATTCTTTATCACTGTAAATGAAGTATCTTATCATTTGTAATAAACGATAACAGTCATTGTTCCAACTTCATAATAAAGATAAGTTATGTTCAATCAGGCAGGCTGATTGTCAAACTGGTGAATATCAATAACTTTCAAAAATCGAAAACCTTCGGCAAACACAATGATCCATATTTCCATAAGGGTGTAACTACAATAAAGCAATAAGGTCGAATATCGACGGAATATTTGTTGTTGCGTAAAATTTACATTTGAAAATAACATGAATAAACAATGGTCAGCCCCAAACTGAGGACTACATCATATTATTGTAAACTGAATAATGAAGTCTGAAAATATTCAAGTTTCCACACTCATGCACAAAGTTATTTAATCTGCCTTGGTGGCAGTGAGGGTCGCACTATTCCCCACAAAAACAACGTCATCCACAACACCAGTCCGCAGTGGAGCAGCCCTGCCACATGTGAACTCAAGCTAGTGCTAGCATAACGTGCTAACGGGTTAAACTGAGCGTTAAAAGTTAAAACACAGCAGATGAATCTTACCATTTTGTGTTTCGAGAGCTACGTGTTTCGATGAATGCGTCGCAGGTGGAAACAGTTGGTATAGACGCAGAGAATTTTAGTTTTTTGGGGGGGGCTCGGGTTCTTTGGATGTTATTTTCCCGAAGCCTATACTTAGAGGAAATACGTCACCGTGAGGCACAGAGTTGTCCGTCGGTTCAATATGAACGACCTCGACGAAAGTGAAGCTTATTTTATTCCATGTCAAGGACATATTCGCGTCAGCCTTTAACGTTTCATCAAGAGTCGATTATTAACTTAGTGGCGGAATAATAAAGAATTTAAGTATCCTCGATGTTTCGGTTTTATGCCCGGAACTTTAACCCCCATGCGCGTTTCCCTCAGGCCGTATTTTGAAGCTGCGCCTTATGAGAGTGTGACTTCTGACAGTTGTACAGGCGATGTTATTTATTGAAACAACGTCATGTGTATTTAGGCGTTAAGTCCGAGATAAATCCAGTATTGATGTGCACATTATTTATTATTTAGTGGTGTAGAGGGTAAACCCGGACTCCTTGCGACTCCTTTCTCTCTGGCATGACTCACCAGAGTCTTTGAACGATTATGTGGAATAAAGTCCGAAGACAAGCAGATGATAGTTTTGTATGTTGAGCCATTAGGAAATCGAGCACCATGATTTGGGTAAGATTGCCAAACGATGTGCTGTCATTGATAAATACTGTTCATAAGATGCTGACACCGTGATGCGTTCAATGTCCTTTACAGCGGAGGTATTTATTTTCTGCCGGGCTCCAGTGCAGATGGAGAATAAGCCGTCTTTTAAAAAGACATCACAGCTTTCTTCCAGGTATGTTGCCTTCATCAGTGTTAACTTGTGCTTTGATTAGTTGATTTATTGATTTGTTTTCAAGCAACATACAACTAGTTGATTCTACTATATTTCATTGATATTGAGACATTTACAGCCATTTGTCATTTGCTGCTTTAAATTCTGCAGATGTTCTCAGAGTTTCTCATTTTCATGTCAATATGAATCCTGTTTTTTTTGTTTTTTTTGGGAAGCAACAAGCTATTCTTCTAAATGGATGTAAATCACTTGAAGGTGTATTGAGATTAAACATCATCTTCATGATACTGTTGAGTCTAATATACGTATGACTATACATATATAACAAACTGATCATATATCTTACATGAGAAGTAGGTTTATCCAGTCAAATCCTTATTATTTTACTCCATATACACTTTCATAGATGATGTCAAATCACTGCGGGCTGTGGTCAACCCTGATATATCAAAGTAAGTAATTCTGCTGGCAGTTCATTGAAATGCTCTTTAATTTCAACTGCATCCATAAGAGCTTGCGGTTTATGCAGGATCCGGAACATCGGCATCATGGCCCACATCGACGCAGGGAAGACGACAACCACAGAGAGGATGCTTTATTACTCTGGCTATACAAGAGCACTAGGAGGTTTGTGCTATTGTCGTAACAGGATGTGTACCTTGTCTCTCTTACTTATGGATCCTCTATGTTTTTGTTACTCCGTTTATTTCTGTTATTTTCTCAGATGTGGACGATGGAGACACAGTCACAGATTTCATGGCTCAAGAGAGGGAGCGTGGAATCACCATACAGTCGGCAGCAGTCACTTTTGACTGGAAGAGCCATCGAATAAACCTGATAGACACACCAGGTAGAAATGTTCTGTCAAACGTGTCCTCAATTAGAAGAAGCAGACACTCAAATACGACCTGTATGTGTGTGTGTGTGTGTGTGTGCGTCATTCAAGGACACGTTGACTTCACTCTGGAGGTGGAGCGGGCGCTCCGTGTTCTTGATGGGGCCGTTGCAGTGTTTGATGCATCCGCCGGTGTCGAGGTCAGAACTTCCAAACTGCTTCTCTCTTCTTTTAATCACAGTGTCTGTGAAATGAGCTCTTAAAGCTTCTGCTGCCCTGCTAACACCCACAGGCTCAGACTGTGACTGTGTGGAGACAAGCAGAGAAGCACCGTGTTCCCTGTGTTTGTTTCCTGAATAAGATGGACAAGCCTGCCGCAAAGTGAGTACATCAACAGTCCAACCTCCTAAAACAAGTTTTTAAATGTTTTTTTTATTATTTGAAATAAAACTGGAAATGTTTGTCTCTCAGCCTCAACTTTTCCATTAAGAGCATAAGACAGAAGCTGAAAGCCAACCCAGTCCTCGTCCAGGTAATCATTTTGTAAACTCCTTATGAAGATGAACTGTTACGTTACAATAAAGAAATAACTTTATAATATTATGACCGAGTAATTAAACCTGTGATGATTTGTATAACACAAGGGGCTGATCGACAATAAACCACATTCATTTTGTAATACTATATGATTCGTAAAGACAAGTTGTCTCATAGAGAGTCATCCTGTTTCACAGATTCCCATCGGCAGTGGCAAGAACTTCTCAGGTGTGGTCGACTTGTTGACCAATCAGAGGCTCGTCTGGAAGCTCGGATCAAGCGGAGATGACGGACGTGTGTTTGAAATCAGACCTCTCGACCAGTCGGATGAACCGCAGCTCCTGCAGGAGGTCAGCGAGGCCAGAACAGCTCTGATTGAGCAGGTAAATGTCACGACATTTTAACAGTGCCGGACCTGCTGGCACACATTTCAGGTTTCAGAGGTACAAAGTTTCTCTTCTCAATCGCAGGTTGCAGATCTGGATGATGATTTCGCTGAACTGCTGCTGGTTGATTTTAGCGACAATTTTGACGCTGTTCCTTCAATAAAAGTAAGTCTTGTCTTGCATGCTGCCGAATTATAAACCTATAAGATTACACAGTTACTTGTGCCTGAACAGAGTGGAATGTGTCCTCAGCTCCAGGAGGCCGTGCGGCGGGTGACTCTGGCCCGTAAAGGTGTGCCGGTACTCTGCGGGAGTTCGTTAAGAAACAAGGGTGTTCAGCCTCTCTTAGACGCCATCACTGCCTACCTGCCCGCCCCCACTGAGAGGCATCATGACCTGCTGTGAGTTAAACAGCTTTTCAGTTTTCGTTTTTGTTCTTTGACCACAAGGATGTGCTCCAATGCTTTATTTTGTATTTAATAATGTGGATTGCTTCAGAGTAAATCAGATTTTGTCTTTTCGGTTGGGCTGTGATCGAAGGCTGTAAGCTTTGTCCATCTTCCTACAGGCGCTGGTACAAGGACGACTTATGTGCTCTGGCCTTCAAGGTCCTCCACGACAAGCAGCGAGGTCCTCTGGTGTTTCTTAGGATCTACTCTGGAACTCTGAAAGCACAGACAGCAGTCCACAACATCAACAGGGACGGCATGTATGTGGTTTACTACACAAACCTCCACAGCAGCTTCTTACAGCTCTGAACAGAACCAGGTAGTCCAGTTCCATTCCTGTCATACTAATGAATCATTCGACTACAACGTGTGTTTGTGCCGTGCGTTGTAGTGAGAGGATGAGCAGGCTGCTGGTGCCGTTTGCTGATCAACATGTAGAAATCCCCTCGATGACGGCAGGAAACATCGCTTTAACTGTTGGACTCAAGCAGGTAAACCATCATACATCTTCTTCCTTATTTGCTGTTTTGAAAAGGTTATCATGTGTGTTTCCACTTTTCCTTTCAGACAGTAACAGGGGACACCATCGTGTCATCCAAAGCTTCAGCAGCAGCTGCCGCCCGCCGTGCCCAAGCTGACAGCGAGACGAGGAAGAAGCGTGGCGAACATGCCAGTGTGGTCCTGTCAGGGGTGGAAGTCCCTGATCCTGTCTTCTTCTGCACCATAGAACCGCCCACCATGGCCAAACAGGCCGGTAAGCGATGAGAGTTCTAGTCGGGTTTCACACGTAGCTTTGCTGTTTCAACCTTGTTTCACTCACACATGGATTTTTTTAATCCTGAAAGATCTTGAGAAGGCACTGAACTGCCTCCGAAGAGAAGACCCCAGTCTTAAAGTCAGGGTGGACCCTGACTCTGGGCAGGTAATCCCATCATTGGATTAGCCGGGACTTTCTTTAGCCAGTGCATCCGCTACATGATGTCCGCTGACATTTCTACCCTCAGACTATTCTGTGTGGGATGGGAGAGCTGCACATCGAGATCATCCATGATCGAATCAGGAGAGAATATGGGATCGAGACCCACCTCGGCCCACTGCAGGTGGCTTACAGGGAGACTATTCTCCACCAGGCCTCGACCACAGGTTGTTCCTTAGTCTTTGCATTATCTTACTTGTCATCTGCATAGTACAGACTAACAAACCGTTTGTTGCTCTGCCTGTGATGTAGATACGCTGGACCGGACGGTTGGCGAGAAGAGACATGTTGTGACAGTGCAGCTGGCTGTCGGACCGACGGCTGACTCCTCCTCCACGGCTGATTCATGTGAATTAGCATTCAAAGAGGAAGTCGGTGGTCAGTTATCAGCAGAAATGAAAGCGGCGGTGGAGAACGGCGTGCACAGCTCGTATCTACAAGGTATCTTTTCCATTCAACTAAATTGTTCTCCTTCTTAATGCCTCTGCATATGTTGGTATGAAACCCAAAACGTTTTTCTCTTAACCAAATACAATAACTAGGAATTGTCTAAGAGTGTAGACCTCCACCAAGGCCACCAACCAAAGCCATCATATATGTCTGGATGTATCTGATGTTCCCAGTTACTGTCGCTGAGCTTTGACTGGAGGCTGAGCTCACTCTCAGGATGTTGGAAGGGTTTGAGTTTGTGGGTTTGGTTTCACCCACTGACCTTAGAGAAGCCAAGGTCATTACAGGTCAACAACCCAACAGATGTCATCAGATTTTAGATCCAGTGGAGCTGGATCCTAAATCCATTTCTCCTGCCCTCTTCAAATGAGCAAAGCTCAAATAAAAGTTCCTTGTAAATGAACATCTTGTCAACGACCCCTCTGCCCTCAGGTCCGTTGCTAGGTTACCCTTTACAGGCTGTATCTACACTGATCCAGGGCGTCAACATGGAACCAGGAACTTCTCCTGCTATGGTGTCTGCCTGTGTGTCCCGTTGCATGCTGAAGGTAAACAATCATGAACTCTTTGTCTTACCTGTAAATTAAAGCATTATGAATTGATGAGCAACAGTTCTTGTTCCGACCGGACGCAGGCCCTGAGGCTGGCAGGGGGGCAGGTCCTGGAGCCTGTGATGTCACTGGAGGTGACAGTCGGGGAGGAATACCTCGGCACTGTGCTAGGGGACTTAGCCCAGAGACGGGGGACCGTCAGAGACATCCAGAGTCGTCATGACGATAAGACGCTGCTAGCAAATGTGCCCCTGGCTGAGATGATGGTGAGTTCAACAATTAGGTCCATTTTCACGTTAAACCAGCTGCACCCAAAACTTTATTATTCTCAAAAGCATTATTATTGTTTTGTACTTTATCAAATGTGTATACTTTTAAAGGGCTATTCCACCATCCTGCGGACACTGACATCCGGCAACGCCACCTTCTCTCTAGAGCTGGACACCTATGAGGCCATGAACCCTCAGGACCAGAACACACTCCTCAAACGAGTGGCTGGTTTGCTGTGAATCATCAGTGGGAGCAATGAGCCCCTGAGACAGAGGAAGCACCAAGGACAATGTTTCCAGCACCAGACTTCTATTTATAGTGTGAAGACGGTGAATAATGTTATCGGGTGGATTCAACACATCCTCTTATATACTTGTTGGCATCAACACCATTCTTAAACGTCAACATTTTTATTCACAATCATTTGTACAAACATTAAAAAAGTGCATTCATACATGTGATGTTTATGGCATTAGAGGTGATCAACAGCTGTGAGCAGCAGATTGAAGAACACAGATTTCCTGGGAAATGAGTAGAGTACAGCGATGTGCCGGGAAAAGGCAGTTTTGCATTTGATTTGAGAGGTTTTTTTTCATAACAAGATACAATCACGACTTCACATGTGCTTCCTTTCATCGGCTGCTGAGGGTTCAGATGCCCCTGTACTCGTGGGGACAGTAGCTGGAGAACAAGGGCTCAGCTGGGATCCCACGCCTTGGAGAGATAAGAAGAGGCACGTCTTATATAACACTACTAGCTTCTGGTAAATGCATACTCTTCAAATCTGAGTGTGTCTGTTAGATAAGATACTTACTCCACCATGCGACAGCGGTGCACCGAGAGTCGGCTGTATGCATCAGTGATGTCCGTCACATTCACGGCGCTCCAAAGCCGCTCTGCCACAGCGCTGGCACGAGGCCTGCGGATGAAACGGGGGAAAGAATCAGTTTCCAGTCATGTGTTGAATTAAAGCTGCCTCATACTCCGGTACTGATCCGGCTATCAAAAGGAACGTGATGGAATGATGAGCATCTGAGTTTCCTCATACAAGACCTTTCTGCTCAGACTTGATTTGAGAATAAGACGTACCAGAGTCTCGGTGTCAGGTTGGTGGCGTCCACATACTCCCCCCACAAACAGGCCTCTCCTCCAACCACCAGCTTCTTCTGCTCTGCAGTTCCTGTTGAAAATGCAACATGATGAGATCAGGCAGGACAAGCAACATCCAGGGGATCTGAACTCCTCTGGACATGAGTGATGAAGGAAGGTAAATGTTACATCATGACTTTGTCTTTAAGCTTTCTTTTGTTCATTCAACAGGCTTACACATATTTGCACAGGAGCGACCTTTAATGTGGTGTATGTCAATAAAGGCGGAGCCAATCGCAGTTCCATAAACACATAAATGTGATTCGATGTTGCATGAAACTCGACGCGCAGAGTTAGTGAGTCAATCAAGCGGACACAAACCCTTAAAATCCTGCGGGTCGGCCTTGTAATGGCCCTGCCAGTCCTGGCCGTAGGAGATACGGTTCAGGTACCAGGGAGTGGAGAGCAGGGTCTGGTACCCTGACGACGTGACTTTAGCCATCTCACTCTGGTATTGCTGCTGGTTTCCCTTCCATACGTGGATGAGTGTGTCTGGCTTCAGCTACACGGCACACACACATACACAAGGATCAGTGTCAGCAAGATTAAAAAAATCTAATGGTGGAATGAAACATCCAGCAGGAGTCTGTCTGTCTGTCCGTTTTATCCACTGTTCGTATCAACAGACCCGGTGGGTTCTCCTCAGTGGGGAACCGCATCAGTCGAAGGAACCACGATCCCCTCTGCTCCGTGTTTACCGTCACAACTGTGCACTTTTCAAGCGTAAGCCTGTTGAACAAGAACCAAATCAAAGAACTCTAAAGTGAGTCGGTGTATTGAAGCACACTGACCGTTGAAGTTGAGCGGTTCGACCTTGTAGTACTTCTGCCAGTCCTGTGCGTAGCTAATATAATCTAGGTACCACGGGGCGGAGAGGATGGTGGTGTATCCCGACGCCGTCACGTTGAACATTTCCTCATTAGCCCCGCCGCTCATCCACACATGCACTACTGTGTCTGGCTTTAGCTGGAATAGTTACAGGCCAAGCTGCTGCACTTAGGTTAGATCGCAGGTGACTGGTTCAACATGCTCATTTGCTTTCTGGACATAAGTTAGATGGAAAGAATGATGTTTCTTTTTCAAAGTCAAGGACGCTCCCTTTGTTGGGGAGACGGTTGGACAGAGCTGGGCCGGACTACCGGGGTCCCTGCATCATTATATTTACAGACACGACAGCTGTCATGATCTTTACATCTAACAAAAAGCATCGGTCTCAAAATATCAAACTATTCTTTCTTGCACACAGAATGAAAATGATCTTCAAACCAGGGAGAATGAGATCCGTTAGTGTGATACCTTCGTACTGAAACATCCTGAACCAGTCCAGCAGTTCTCAAACCTGATCTGAGAACAGTTTGTGCTGTAGCACTGCTACCTGTGTGGGTGAAGAGGATCTGCCCCCCTCCCTCTCCCCCTCTCCCTCTCTCGTCCTTGGACTTTGATTATATGGTGGAATCCACTCCACTCAACATACATAACCAATCCCAGAATGAAGAGTGGAACGATCTACATGAGCAGTTCAGCTCGGACTTGTTTACTTCCCCTGGTAGCTGGATCTCGTCCCACAGCTGAGAACCACTGGCCTAGTCAGCTCACAAATATCCTAAACTTTAACTTTAACTTTGGCTGTAGCATTATTTGACTCAAGTTACCTTAACCCCATTATCAAACACCTCCTGCCAGATCATGTAGCCCTTCATGGTGGTGGTGACGATATCCAAGAGTCTAGAACATAAAAACAACAACTTCTGAATGAGGAAAGTCTTTAGTTTCTGTTGACTAACTGGGTCTGAACCAGTGACAAACCTTTGGATATAAAAGGACTCCAGCTTGCTGTAGTCCTGACCAAAGCCCTGCTCTTCCATGAACTTCTGGATGTCTGGGTTGGACTTCCTGTGAGCAGAGCGAAAGCAGCAGCTGGTGGTGAATGCAGTCCAGTGTTCAAAGCTAAGGAGACGTTTTGGACAGTATGTACACAGTCTCACCAGCAGGTGAAGTCCACCTCATCACCTCCCAGGTGAACGTAGGCGTCAGGGAACACGGTGCTGATCTCCTTGAATAACTGGCTCATGAAGTCATACGTGGTGTTCAGAATGGGGTTGACCGGTCCGAAGGTGCCGGAAGGTTTGGAGCCGGAGTAGCAGGGCGTGAGCAGATCTTTCTGGCCTGAGGGGGAAAGATGGGAGTTTATGAAAGGAAACATGGTGGCGACTCCCCATCAACACTTGCACCACTCACCTTTGCCCCAAGACTGTGTGTGACCGGGAGTGTCAAACTCTGGGATGACGCGGATGCCTCGCAGACGAGCGAACTCAATAACCATCTTCACGTCAGCGGGTGTGTACACATGCGTGTACGGGTGGTAGGCGCCCTGTGAACATGCGTTTGTGAGAAATACACAGTGTGGAAAAAAGGAATTGATTCAACACCATTCAACAAGTCTTTCTGACCTTCTGGCTCAGCTGTGGGAAGGTCCGGCTCAGGTAGGGGAAGGAATTATCATCGACGATGTGCCAGTGGAAGACATTGAACTTGTTCATCGCCATGGTTTCCTGTATGAAGGACAGATATGGTCTTTCACTTGTCATTATCTCACACAGTTTGTCTGTCAACCCCACGAGTGGTCCATGTGAGGCGAGGTGTGTGTCTGTTGGACTCTCAGGGGAGGGGGCTGCTTCGGGGATTCTGTCCAAGTATGTACAACAATGACAGATGAACGGCTTTGATATTGTCCAGCTGTAGTTTGCCGATGATGATAACACTGATAACACACTCTTGCTGTATTGCTGTATTGCTTGAATATCCGACAGCCGTAATATAACACCTGAAATAAATATGAATCGTGAAATAAATAAAAAAGCTTTTCTAACTTACCAGATTAGCCAGAATGACTTTAATGGGCAAGAAGTGCCGAGAGGAGTCCAGTAAGATGCCTCTGTGTGCAAATCTTGGGAAATCGCTGATTGCTGTCAAATTGATGCTTTTCTGAGAAGATTAAATTGAAATGAGCCGAGTTAAAACGTGGCACACCAAGACGACCCGGTTTGAATTTCAAGCACAAAGTAAGTTGGAAACAGTCACGTTGCCCTTCACTTACAGCTCCATACTCATCTTCATACACCAACTGGCTGAAGGTTTCCAGACCTAAAGAAACACAGAAACATGGTTGGCAAAGGCACATACACGTAATGTTGAGTAACCATGGTAACTGATGACATTCACACCACAGTGACTGTCATAATAACGACCTCAGCAACGCTCTTAAATTACATCCTACCATGCAGGGCTCCCCAGACCTTCGGTGCCTTCAGGATAGCAAACGGCTGATCCACCAACAGTTCATCTGCAGACAAACAGTTGTGCATTGTAGTGCCGTCACGGTGCAACAGGTGGTTGTTATAATGACAAAACCAATGTCTTAAGCACTAAGCAGGGCTTTAAACGTTTGGTCCAGATTAACCATAGTAATCCTGTTATATACTGTACTGTCCAGGTAATCTAATTCCACAGCCAAGTATGAGTAAACACTCTGTCGTTGGCTGTCTGATGCGATCATCGAAGATGCTCAGATCTATATTAATAATAATAATTAGGACAATCCAACAATGTAGAAATACTCAGTTTGAGACAAAGTCCTTTCTGCAATTCTGGGCTCAAGCAAAAAATGAAAGCAATAAACTTAAAGTATCAAAAGGAAACAGTACTTTTACTCCGTATTAATTTTATTTTAAAATATGATTATTATCATTTGTCATGTCTGAGGTTTGTGTATCCAATTATATATTTTAATCCAGGAGTTCACAAATAGAGAACCAAAAATAATCTGAAGGTAGAATAAGAGGTATTATAAAACGATTACAAATGTCAGGAAAGAAGAATGTAGAAGTTGTTCTTCTAAACACGATTTATAACACACACACACACACACACACACACACACACACACACACACACACACACACACACACACACACAGAGTTGATATCAATGAGGAAGAGAAGTTGAGGAAGAGAAGTTCCTCACATGATT
>CAAKHC010016355.1:0-17061 GCA_901007825.1 Macroramphosus scolopax | reverse complement strand
TTATAATCCTCATGAAGGCAGGATGTATCGCAGGGCTGCTGTATTCTACTGCATTAGTTTTTCATCAAGGTGTACCTAATAAACTGACAAGGGTTGTGTATGTGCATGCATGTGCAACACTCAGCATGTGCATCTGCTGCATGGTCCAGTCTGTGTGTACAGTGTGACGGGGCAGAAGGCCAGAAAACATTCTGGTACAATCAGCAACCTTCTGGCGTCGAGGAGCGTCAGCGGGACTCCGAACAGGACACGGCCAGGCTGCGTCTTTCCAAAGTCAACCGTCACACACTCAGCTGTGGTCCGTTTTTATCTTTAAAGGAGGGATTGAACTGTGGTTTTGTTTTTTAGTTTCATGACATAGTATAATTCAGTTTGTCAGTTCAACCTACACGGTCGGGAATGTGTGGCGCCCTCGTTAACACACGTTCACCATCGACTTTTCCTGTTCGCAATACTCCTGACGGCCGACATGGGAGGCCAGAGAATGACTGTTGGATACAAAGCGCCACGTTGAGATCCCATGTCTTCCATTTTTGTAGCACCGATGAGAATCACCTGTGTCGGGGCGCACAGAGCTGCACCAGAACATCACGGATCTCACCGCTCTCATCGTGTTATTAGACCTTGAGCAACTGGAATTTAACATCATTGAAGCTGAAGATTTAGTGTGTCGTCTCATCCGCCAATCAAAATGACCGACACAAAGAGAAGAAGAGGACGCCCGTCTCTCTACTTTCTAATAAAGCCAACGAATGGCTTCCGATCACTACCGGTCGTCTCAGGATGGGGAAGACGTGAACTCTGCTGCGAGGATTTTTGTGCCAATGAGAATCTGTTTTTCTACTCTCTTCTACTGTGTAAAAGGGTATTTTACTACTCTACTTTAGATTTTCTTAAAATGACGTGAAAGCAGAGGCTCTGTTCTTCTCAAAGGATAAACCAATGTTCTGAGGGCCTGCGCCTGTGTACAGTATCAATCACAGCATATTTCCAAGCTGCTGATTTGGTTTCAAGAATTTAAATTAAAATGAGATGAATCTCTGATGTCTCCTTTCAATTCTCACCTTCATCAAATGAAGTCGTTTTTTTTATTTTTTAACAGTATTTCCCCTTCTTGTATTTTTCTCATCTCACTGATACACTGGAGATAACTTTTAGGGGTCATCAATGTGCGGTACTGCGTTGTTACGCCTCCCTCAGCCTGTAGGGGGCAGACCAGAGACGCTTCCCGAACACAGCATGTAAACAGCAAATAAAATTGGCATCTTGAAACATAATTGTAAATATCTTTTATGTTTATATTTTGTATATATCATCTTTTATAATTTATTCCATTTAATATAACCCGATTTGTTTTCAGCATCATCACTTAAACTGAAAATGTTTTTGGTACTTTTATTGGTTAAATAACATCTAACAATAATGATATGAATATATAAACTACGGACACACCTTTTACAAGTATGTTTATTTGTGCACGTTTATCTGTGTATTTGGTTGTACATTTCCAATGTGGCTGAATTGATGAGGAGAACTGCTGACCTGGAAACCTGCTCCGTGTCCCACCTGACCCACCGTCGCTGATCATCTACCAGCATGAATAAAGAAGTGAAACCATTACGAGATTCTCGTTTACAACAAGATAATCTTTCCATCACTTTTGGTGCTGCTTCAGAGGCTGCGTCCTCCATCGTCTTTCAGCGGAATGAACGGCCCCTCCAGCAGGAGTTTTAACTTGACATGCGCTCGGAGACGGCAAACCTCAGCCAAATCCAGTGTAAAAAAAAATGCTGTTTTTCTGTATGTATAATGGATCTGCCTCAAAATTGAACGGGTTCTTCCGTGGCCCATGCTACACCCCTCCAACAAGTTCGGTGATAATCGGCTGGATAGTTTTGGCGTTATCCTGCACTACTGATTTTGGTTAAATGACTCCAGAAGAGGATGGAAGGATACCTGTGGAGTGTCTACTGTGTCCTGTGGACATGGCTTCTGCCACCATGAATGCATTGACCTGCATGGCTTAGCCAGGTTACCATTGCTTCCTTCTTTTCCTGACCTGCTTCACTGAATGTTTATTGGCAAACATATAGAAATGGTGCACGAAAAGGGTCATAGTGTCTGTATGCAGCCTTGCTGACCAGCCAAGGACGTTTCCTGTGGGCTTCTCCTTTCTTGCTATGCAGATCTTTTTTAAATCTGTGATATTCCTACATTATATACTCTTTTCTACTGTAATCATTGGGAATTTCCTGATAAATATCTCTTTGACAAATCCTGCTGAATATTGTTTAAATTTGAAAGTACATTTGAATTAAAATTTGTATATTGCATACTCCCCTGCTTATTGATTGAATGAATTGTGTGTGACGTGTTCAGAAAACACAGTAGTACAAGCAGATCAATTCATCAAATGAATGTAGTTCTGTAAACTCAAAGTTATTTTTTAGTACTCGATTAAATGCAAAGTATTTAGAGATGTTCATGTGTGCTGTAAAAATTGCAAATGACAGAGGCCGTGTTTACTGTAGAGTAAGTTCATGTGTAGGAAATATTTAGGTATTTTATTGAAGTGAAAGCAATACCTCAATTTCAAGAAACTGCAGTCCTGCCATGGCAGTAATGATAATATACTGCATATTATCCCCCAATAAGATTTCAGATCAGGTTTATTGCCAATAGAATGTTCACAGTACAGGAGTTTGTTTTATTACATTGGTGCTTACAATAAGTATAAATACAAAGAGAGTATAGGTAATAAAAAGTAGAAAAGCCTTTAACATTAAATAAATAAATGGAATTATCTAAATATATAATCTTCGTTTACCCAGATTGTCCAAACAGATATCCAAATAGATATAAAACAATAAAAGTCATTGTAATAAAAACGTAACTATCATGTATTCATTAAATGATATTATTATCCTTCGGCTATTATCATTAGTAGTACAGTTATTATTCTAGGCTCCCTCCCATCTCTAGCCGGTGACAGCAATAACAAGCCCTCAGGACACGGAGGATAGCCTCGAACACCGACCCGCCTCGAACACCGACCCGCTGGTCACGTGTGTCTCTGCGCTGCCAGAAGGTCCCGGAAGAGTCGCCGCGCGTGCACTGTGAGCGCGAGGCGCAGGTGAGCGAACCGGCCGGCGCGCGCACTTCCATTTACCTGTAAACAACGAGGAAACCAACAAACATGAGACCGACACCCGCGGTGTGATTTCACTGAAGGAACCGCGAACCGGCCGAAGATTCCTCCGCCACCGTTTGACGCTTCTCGTGGGAAGATTCGCTGGAACCCGTTTTTCTCTGCGCGCGGACATTCTCACGTTATTGTGTAAGTTTTTGAAAGTCTCTCTGTGTGTGTTTTCAGTCCCGTTGACATTCTGCTTCTGTGTTCTTCCTCACTTTTCTTTGTCACACACATGCATGAATGAGCTCTGTGGTGTTTTCTAGCTCCGTGTTTGGACCATATGTGCCACCAACATGCGCCGGCTGTTGAAGCAGATGGAGTTTGTACTTTAAAAGCTCCACTTGGTAACAGAACTGCAACCTGGCACCGGATCGCTTCCTCGCCAACTATTAGCTTCCTCTGATTGTTGGACTTTAACATTGACTGGATGTCTGCTGAAGTCCGATAAGTCATCAGAATATATCTGCCCCCTGTGTTTGTGTGTTTGTGTGTTTGTCTGTGGTGTTTTTCCCTGCCTGGCTGGAGATAAGTGTTTGATCCAACATCCTGATTCCGACAGACACACTTCACACAGCTTACACATGTAACTAGGTGGGTCAATCCGCTCCAATCCACTGGCTGCTAAAAAAAAAATCAGGTCAATGTTCCTTTAAAGCCTGAACGCTCCTGTCTGATCGCGTCCACAGCATTCCTGCAGCACCAGGTGTGTGTGTGTGTGCAGGTATGTCTGTGTGTGTGCAGGTATGTCTGTGTGTGTGCACCCCTCATCATGTCCCCCCCGCACTATATTTCGGGGGTTTGTCACAGATGTGATGCTGAGAACCTGTAATGTGCTTTGATGTGTTTCCAGGCTGCTGCACGTCTTTCAAGTGTTAAAACGGAGGGAACAGAAAATAGCACAGAATATAAATACAGCAGCTTCCTGAAGAATTAGATGAAAGTGTCACGATGATCATTGGACTTATTTTAAGCGTTGACAGGCTGCCTGGTCGTCCGCAGGCCGGCTGCTGCCGGCTGCTGCTGCCGGCTGCGTCTCCAGTAGCTGACTGACATCACTCCCAGTGTGTCAGCAGACGTGCTGCCTGATGCAGTTTTGATATCACAGATGAATCATTTCAGATCAAAGGTCGAATGTTTAATTGCTCTGTTTGTGTTCACGGTGCTGTTAATGAATCGTAATGAAGCGGTGTGAGTTCCTCTGGATGTTACATCGGTTCCATCAAACACACCTCCAGCATCGTTTGCTGTTGGGTGTATTTTCCGGCTGTAGTGTGGGAGGCTGTGGTCAGGTGGTGCCGCTGCAGTGAGCTGCCAACCGACAGCCACTGGTGAGATGAGTTGAGGTGTTGCATGCAGTTTAAATGCCTCACTCAGGCGTTGCATGTACACACAAGTGCAGTCACGCACACACTCGCATGTTGCAATGATCTGTCACTGAAATTATAGCCTGTGACTCAGGTGTGTGTGTGTGTGTGTGGGGGGGGGGGGGGGAGGTTATCGTCAGGAAGCGATGTGGGCACAACTGACAGGAAATCATTTCATGAGTCTGCGAGAAAAGTGTGAACAGTGTGTGTGTGTGTGTGTGTGTGTGTGTTTGTCGTTCCAGTTTGATATTGACTTAAGAGATGAATGTTTTGTCTGTTTTTCTTTTTAAATGAACCCCACCTAAAGTAAATGTTGAGGGAAAGGCTGTGAGTTCTCAGCACGTACTTCATGTCAGATATTAATCTGCTGATGCAACAAGTGTTGTTGTGTGTTTGATTCTGAGCCGCCGTGTCGTCAACATTAACACAGAAAGTCTTAACTAACATTCACAGATCAACATGTTGTCGTTCTTCATATTTTGAGATCAAATTGTGTTCCAGTGTGCAGCAGCTAGTGATATCTGGGGGACTGCAGCCGTCCCTGGGGGGGAACCGCAGCACCCTGCAGGGTCATTAAACAATCATTAAACAAACTTTAGTTTCTCAAGACTTTGGTTCTCACGGCACCGAGTAGTGAGCGAGCACAGTTAGGAAAGAGGAAACAGTCGTCCAGTGTTGCATGATTGATGTCGCTGGAGATCATGAAGAAAGTGCTGCGTTGCCGCGGCAACAGAGTGGATCATGTCACACGTGCTTGCTGGGAGGTAATCGACCCGGGAAAATTCAATTCAATTATTTATATTGAAGCAAATTATAACAGAAGTTTTCTCAGGGCACTTTTGATGTAGAGCAGCTCTTTGTACGTTTAAAGATTCCCCCCCCCTCCCCCTCCTCCCCCTGTGAGCGGCGAGAAGAACTCCCTTTTAACAGGGAAGATGAAAGGGAGAGGGGTTGGGGGGCCGTCTGCCTCGACCACCAGGGTTTATAGAGAGAATTATTGTAGCGAGAGGAAACATTAACATGTCCGATATGAAACAGGCCAACTGTCAATGTTAATTAATGAATTAAAAACGAGTATTGGTGTGTCGTTTGTTACCCAACCAGTGCGAAGGATCACTGGTTGTTCCTGTTGTTGCTTTAAGAGCTCTTCCAGTCCAAACATATGGAAAACATGATGTGTTTAAGTTTCCACGAAACTGTGTGCTCACGTCAGGCAAACGTCCCGAGGCGGCGCTGCCTTGATGACACACCAGATGAATCCTCAGCTCAGCGGCTGTAAGCAGCACAGCCACAGAGAGATTAGGGAAGTTGGTGATGACTCAGGCCACCAGGTGATAAAGAAGTCCTCAAAGTTCAAACATCTGAGCTATAATTAGGAGAACATGCGGAGGGAACTTCCCACAGCGCAGCGGGGAGACGAGTGGATCCCTCATATAAGTACAAACACAACCTTTGATCATTTACAGTAAACCTTTCCCCACAGCAGAGTTCCTTCCAGTCAGGAAGCTCCTAACGCCTCAGCCTCCTGCTCCACAGTTCACCACCCGACCGGGTCCCTTCACCTCCACCATGGCGAGCCAGGACCCCGTCAGCCCTTCGCACACCGCGTTCGACCTCTTCATCCACGCTAAGAGCTGCGGGGATGTGCAGCGCCACTTCGCTGAGCTCTGTAAGGAGCTGGACATCAACCCGAAGGACTTCAGGAGCTTCTACAGCAAACTGAAGGAAAGACTGAACTACTGGAAGGCCAAAGCCTTGTGGACGAAGCTCGACAAACGGGCCGCTCACGCAGATTACCAGCAGAGGAAGGTCTGCAGCAACAACAAGGTACGAGTGATTCTTCGTGGTTGTTTCTTATTCTTTATCGCACCACCAGAGTTTTATTCGATGTGAACGTCCTCGTTGTCTCGCTCAGTGTCTCATACTGGGTGCCGGGCCCTGCGGCCTGAGGACGGCCATCGAACTGTCCCTGCTGGGGGCTCAGGTGGTGGTGTTGGAGAAGAGGGAGGCCTTCTCCAGGAACAACGTCCTCCACCTGTGGCCCTTCACCATCTGCGACCTGCGGGGCCTCGGCGCCAAGAAGTTCTACGGGAAGTTCTGCTGCGGATCGCTGGACCATGTCAGTGAGTGATGAATTAATCCACTGGTTTTATCTCTGATACTGGACGTTAATCTACGGGGAGACGGGGACAGTTCAGATCCTAAATCAGACAGCTGTAATGAAACAGTCGTAGCTGACTGAGCCTTCGTTACCTCAAACACATTCCTACTGAAATATAAATGTGTCTGCAGGCATCCGCCAGCTGCAGTTGGTTCTGCTGAAGGTGTCGCTGCTCCTCGGGGTGGAGGTCCACACCGGAGTGGAGTTCCAGGGTTTGATCGAGCCCTCCGGAGACAAAGGTACTTCTGCTTCTCCTTTGCCTGAACCGGTCGTATGTAAACGTAACGAAGCCTGTTGAGGCACGTGGATAAACATACAGATGATGTTTGTGTGTGACAGGCTGGATGGCCAAGCTGCAGCCGGGGACTCATCCCGCTTCCAGCTTCCAGTTTGATGTCTTCATCTCTGCCGGAGGAGGCCGGTTCGTCCCCGATGGTGAGACACGCACCCCCTGAGTCACGTCTCCGCCCACTGAACACAAACAGCTGCTGCACGTCACCAACCACCAACTTCCCACGACGGATTCATTCAACATTTCCTCATCCTCTTCCTCCCAAACTCTCAGGGTTTAAGAATAAGGAGCTGAGAGGAAAGCTGGCCATCGGCGTCACCGCCAACTTCGTCAACAGGAACACGGCGGAGGAGGCCCAGGTGGCGGAGATCAGCGGCGTCGCCCGCATCTACAACCAGAAGTTCTTCCAGGACCTGCACACGGAGACGGGTAAGAGTCCATGTGAGGACGGAGGAGGACGACTTCATCTGAGTCAGTTGCTTCTGCTTCTTGTATATGATGAAGAACTATAAGAGCCAGAGTGCTCTTGTTCTTCATCTGCAGCAGCACTGTGGTGTCACATCGAACGCCGCGGCAGCGCTGTCGGGTCGGGTTCAGTGTGAAGTGTGAGAACAGAAGCAGGGTGTTAATCTCTGTTACGATCTCCAGTTCATTTCCTGTGAGGAGATCCACCTTCCTTCCTCTCTGGCCCGCTCTGCAGACTGATGCACCCTCATCTTCCTCAGTCACTGCCTCCAGTAGCACCAGTGGATAAACTACCAAGCTAATGACAGGAACAGATCACAGTCACTGTCTGTCAGCTCTCATGATCCTCTCGTCCTCCCACACTGCTCCTCCTCTCCCTCCTCTTCCTCCATGCCCACCTCTCTCTCTCTCTCTCCGCTCTTCCTGCCAGGTATTGATTTGGAGAACATCGTCTACTATAAAGACGACACCCACTACTTCGTCATGACTGCCAAGAAGAAGAGCCTGCTGAAGAAGGGGGTCATTAAGCAGGTGAGAACAACACGTCCGTTAGCAGGACCAGAAGTCACATTCACTGGTGAGCTGCAAGGAAAGAAACCAACTGGATGGATGCAGCCGGCTGTGAGGAGCTCCGAGGTGAAGAGAGACACTCAGTTATCGTTCTGTGTCTCCAGGACTTCAGTGATGCTGAGGACCTGCTGGCTCCTGCCAACGTGGATCACGAGGCTCTGTGTCGCTACGCCCGGGACGCCGCCTTCTTCTCCACCGGGGGCAAACTGCCGGACCTGCAGTTCGCCCAGAACCACGCCCTGCAGCCGGACGTGGCCATGTTCGACTTCACCTGCATGCGGCGGGCCGATAACGCCTCGCTGGTCAGGGAGAGGAGGGGCAGGAAGCTGCTGATGGGGCTTGTTGGAGATTGCCTGGTGGAGGTACGAGATATGTTTTTAACATTGATGATGTTGCAAGTTGCAACTTGTGTTCCTTTAACTTCATTGCACAACGTTCTGACACTCTCAAGCTTCACCGTCCTGTGCAACTTAGCGGGAAGACTTCATGTTCAGCAGGTTCCTGAATGCACCACAGACGCTACTGAGCCAACTTCTTATTTTGTTGTTGTTATTTCCTCTGTGTCACGTTATCTTTTTGCCCCCGGCTCCGCCCCTTTAAGGAGATTAGTAGCATGTTTTATACAAACATGCCAGTTCCCTTTTTCTCAACACTAAATAGTTCCCAGCAGCTCTCGTGTCTCATCGACTGGATGAATGAATAATGTAAAGCTTCCTCTCCTGTTCCCTCCTGCCCGACGCCCCCCCCCCACCCTGTCCTCACTTCAACATGTTATTCCTCCTTTTAATTCTCTCTTACTTCTGACCGGTCGTATCACGTCGTGTGTTGTTCACCCCGGCTGTGCTGCGTTCAGGAACAGGCCTGAAATCAGTCCCTCCGGGCGCCGGCTCAGGGACGAGACAAAGGCTGATGACATGAACATCAAACCGATGTCCCACAGTGATAAATGTTTCAGAGTGATTGTCATTAAACGTCTTCGCTCCGCTAACTGTTAATCAGATTGCATCGTGTATCGTCTGTGCTCCGCAGCCCTTCTGGCCTCTGGGGACGGGCATCGCTCGCGGGTTCCTGGCAGCGTTTGACGCAGCGTGGATGGTGCGGAGCTGGGGCATGGGCACGCCGCCCCTCAAGGTCCTGGCCGAGCGGTGAGACACACTCGTACAACGTCTGCACAACGAATCGGTTTGTAATCTAACGTTCTCCTCTAAAACCACAGAGAAAGTATCTACCAGCTGCTGTCCCAGACCACGCCGGAGAACACCAGCAAGAACTACGCTGCTTACAGCATCAACCCGAAGACCCGGTACACCAGGGTCAACTCCGCCTCCATCCAGCCCCAGCAGGTCAGGACTGAAGGTTGCACCCAGTTAAAGATCCCACTGTGCTCATGTGTGCGATATAAGACGAGCCTCCGCCTGTCTCTGTCTTCAGGTGCAGCACCTCTACGACGGCGATAAATCGAATCCATCGAGCAGGAAACCGAAGAACAGTTGGTCTCACACGCGTCAAGGTCGGCTCAGCGTCCTGACTTCACCCCCATCACATTAACATAAAGGCTGCAGAGCGTCCTGACGGGTTTGTCTGTGTTTGTCCTCCAAGACTCCGTCAGCGGCTTCGAAGAGTTGCTGAAATGGTGCCAGAGACACACGGCGGGTTACGACCACGTGCACATCAAAGACTTCACCCAGTCGTGGCGGTCCGGGCTGGCCCTCTGCGCTCTCATCCACCACTTCAGACCTCAGCTCATGTGAGTCGCCCTGTCGAAACCTGTGAACGACACCGTGTCATCACGTTAGCGTAAGACCTCCTGACCGTGACGAGCTCTGACGTCCCTCCACAGTAAGATGAGCTCCCTGGACGCGTCCGGCGCCGTCCACAACAACCAGCTGGCCTTCAGCATCCTGGAGAAGGAGCTCGGCATCCCGCCGGTCATGTCTGCCAGTGACTTCGCCAACAGCGGTCAGATAGACAAGCTGTCCATGGTCCTCTACCTCACCCAGGTGCAGAGCGCCTTCACGGTGCCAGCCAAAGGTAAAACTTCACACGTGCATCATTTGCATGGGTTGAACATTCAAAGTACATCTTTGAATACAAACATGCCGCCCGACTGGATGTCAATGTCCTGCTGCGTCCGTGTGCCTGAGGGCCTCACACACATTTACAGCCCTTTTATGCAAAAGTTGGCATTTCTGCAGACTTTGCCGGAGGGAAATTACCCACAGTTCATAGCGTTGTGACGTGACACACGGAGTTAGGAGATCACCTGGTGACGTCATCGTCTGTTCGGGTTCAGGACATTTAAATCGTAACGCATCATTTCCATCTAATAAACCGGTAAACTGAGTATACTGCGTGTGGTTTGTATGCACTGCATCAAGCAGCAGGGACACACCATGTCCCCTGATTTAATATGTTTCTGATGATGGATTACAGCAGCATCAATCTTACGTAACGCTCATTTGCTGGTCAGCATCACCTTAAACGGGTCAGGTGCCTTTATCGTCCCGCTGATCAGCACTCAAAAGGGACGCCGTCCCTTTAAGAGCAGGTTACCCACAATTCCTTGAGCCTAAGTGATTTGTGCTGTGCTCAGAGAGTGCCAGCCTCTATTGGTTTGGGCTACACTAAACCAGCACACAGCCGCGGTGAGGGGAGCTGGCTTATCAGGCTCTGATGGGACCAGCGTCTGCGAGGGGATCTGCTAAATGAAGGAGGATTTTCTCCCGGCCGTCAGCAGCAGAGGTATTTTAACACCCTTTGTGCCGGTGGGAGTTTGTGCAGCGTTCTGTAGCCGAAGTGGGTGTGATGCTGGGCTCCTCTCCGTGTGTGTGACGCTCGGCTCGGGATCCGCTGGCCGCCGTGCGGGCAGGCGGAGCCGTCATTCACCTTTTCACAGCGATGACAGAGTGGGAGTGGAGCTCAGGAGTTTGTGTGTGAAGTGGCATCCCGTGGCCGCCGCTAAGTAGGATGCTGCTGGCGGCTCCGAGCACCTTGGAGAGCTGCAATCAGGATATTTAACAGTTAAGCAGCTAGAATGCAAAAAGCTGCAAGTAGGCCAACATCTGAGTGTTTGTCGGATGTTTGAGGTGATTAAACGTGTGTGTCTCCTCTCTCGGCTGCAGATACCGTCGGCTTCCTGCCGTCGTCCAAGCCTCTGACTCTCTCCCGGACACAGTCAGCTGTCTTTTTCCTGAGCAAGCTGAAGCACAACTCTCTGCAAAGACGCAAGGTACGCCCACCGTCTCACCGCTGTGTGCACAGAACACACAAACCACTGATACGGATGTTTTCCCAACACCTTCCCTTCGGAGCCGCCGAGGTCTCACATGATCCGCCTGTTAAGTGGTGAAAGGTCGGACCTCATTTCCTGTTGTTTCACAACCGACATGATCAGATCACGTGACGGCTCTTGTTGTTTCCTCTGCAGGAGAAACTGGCCACTGAGAAACAAACCCGAGGAAGAGAGATGAGGATGGGAGACGAGGACACCGTGAGTTCTCACCCCCAAACACAAGTCTGTTATATTCCTCTTCGTCGCTGCCTAACTTGCCTCCTGACTTGTCGTGCAGGCCTCGGCCCCCCCCGAGTCCCCCGAGCGGAGCCCTTCTCCTGATCCTGTGCTTGACGTTGAGCCTGACGCCGGCGTGTTGAGTACAAACAGTGAGGAGTGTTACTTCTGCGGTCTGAGGGTCTACGTGCTGGAGCGCATCAGCGCCGAGGGGAAGTTCTTCCACCGCAGCTGCTTCACCTGCCACCAGTGCGGCATCACGCTCCGACTGGGCGGCTACACCTTCGACCAGAGCTCAGGTGGGCGCCGTCCGTCCCTGCCGCCGACATCTTGTTTGCCAGAGTAGCAGTTTTAATTGAAGAATTCTGACTCCTTGTGTGGTGATGTCGCCCTCAGGGAGATTCTACTGCGAGCTGCACTCCGACGAGCTGGAAAACAAGGTGGGCAAGGTGAGTGGCTGGAAGAGCCGAGCACATGTCGCCTGCTGCCGGCGGCTCCGGACGCCATGTTGGATCAACATGGACGAGCCAGCTGAGGCCCGCGTCTTGTTTTCATATATATATATATAGAATCATTTCATTTGTACAGGCTCGACATGCTGCTGCAGGCACTTGATCTTATAAACACTCATCATCAGCTGCATGTTAGACAAACTAGGACCGCGACCGGCAGGCCGACACTGACTGATCACTGGGTGGACGGCAGTAATGAACCACGTGCAGGTTTATTTCTATGGCAACACTCTGGATAAGACGCTGCCATGTTGCAGTAAGCAACATAGATATATAGATAGATATGACTTGTCTACGTCTTAATCCCACCATGAGGTTGTCTTGGAGGAGTTTCCACTCGTTACGTCCAGCAGTCAATCAGAGACGTGGAGACGCCTCCTGTCGGTCCGACGAGGCTCTGTAGCATCTTAAAGGGACATGACAGCAATATTCTGAAGGCAACACGTGTAACCTTCAACCTTCATGGGAGTACCATCGTAGATTAAAGGAGAACAACACCGGCCTCACTGATCAGTTCAGGCTCCCCCAGGTTGAAGATACCAATCCTCCGTCCTCCTGGTGTCGGCTTCAGCAGCCGGTCTCGTTCACACCAGCTAACCAATCAAAAGCCTGCGTGGACTAATTCACAGTAAACGAGGCTCTGTGGTTCTTTTATTCTTGCATCTCCACTTAAAGGGGAACCGATAGATCTATTTACAGACGCTGTAACAAGGTTTTTGCTGCATGAAGTGTGAGTGCTCACCTCAAGTGAGGCTGCACAATGAGTCCGAGCGTCATGTAGAACGCGACGGAACAAAGTGTCTCAGCAGACGGATGAATAAAACATCAAACCTGAGGTCTGGTAGTTGCTCTGACGGGCGTTCGGCCCTCATCTGAGGTGATAAATCTTCGGGGGAGGTGATGTTAGCAGGCCTGGTAGCCGCTCCTCTTCCTCACTGGAGGCTAGTAGAGTGAAGCTACGTTAGCCGCTAGCAGCACATCTGAATCTGTAGCTGAAATCTTCTCGTCGTGAGTCCAACGAGTTAAATGATCGAATCCTTTGAATGTGTCTTTTTTTTTCACAATTTAGGACGCCGAAGAAAATGCAGAGAACGGACTCTCCAGTGATGATTACACGCCATCTCCATCGGACGAGGAGTACGAGCACACGCTGGACTGTGGTCCCCCGAGTTCAACTCCACCTGACGGGCAGGACCAGCCTGAAACACGTCTATCAGACCTTCGTCCTGCAGCTGAGCAACCGGCTGAGCGTCCGCCGACGGTCCCCGTCCCCAAGCCCCGCCTCTCCCGTCAGACCACGCCCAGCCCTCAGGGATCTTCTCCGGTAGCCAAACCTCGTACGTTCCACCTGTTCAACCCTTCGACCCCGGAGAGACGCTCGTCTCCACCGGCGGAGGACAAGGCAGCACCGGACTCCCGTCCTAAACAATCTCTTCGGAAGCTTCAGCTCACGGACGAGGAGAAAGACCAGCTGGTGAATCTCCAGAGCTTCAGCGCCGACTCCGACTCCGAGACCCCCGGCGGATCTTCATCCTGCTCCTCTTCCTCCGTAACAGCAGGAGGTCCGAGCCCTCCGAAACCAGAGGGCCTCGATGCCCAGGAGGAGGAGGGGTACTGGAGCGGGAGCACCGCCGGCCACATCCGGGACAAGAGGAACCGGCGCTGCTTCAGGAGGAAAGAGATGCCGAGCGGGCAGCCGAGGGTCCGATCCAAGTTCTCCCCCTGGAACCTGTCGTCCCCGAGGATCAGCAGGGACACGCGGCTCAGCGTCCACATCCACCACCCGGGGAGAGTCGGTGGGTGCAGGACTCGTCTCCTCCTCCACCCACCGGACAGTGTTCTGGATTGTAACACACCCTCTGCTCTTCCTTTCCTCCCCCAGAAACAACGTTTCAACATGTCCACAGCGCCTCCGAAGAGGGCGCCGACGGAGACGACGATGACGACGACGACGATGACGATCTGTATGAAAAAGACGACATCAACTTATTTGATGAGAAAGTAAGAATAATCTATCTTGTAAACGATGAGTGAGCTGCTGCATCCGAACAAACCTGCTCATCATTATAACTCCGTCTCAGTTTCAGACGGTGCCGTCGGACCCCGCCGAGGCCGAGAAGCTGGAGGTGATGAAGATGAAGACTCTGGAGCGAAGAGCCAAGATGAGCGAACTACAGCGATTGCGTAAAGCCCAGGTGGGTCCTCGTCAGCAGCTTCCTCCTCCCCCGACCCGCCGGCTTCGACAAGCGGCTCAACATCTTTACAACTGCGATTTAATTGCAACAGATTGAAATGAGGAGTATTTAGAGACGGTTGGTGATACAAGAATCATCAGAACGTCGTTCATCTGTCTTGTGTTTGCGGTCCGCAGTCCATCCAGAGGAGACTGGAGGAGATCGAGGTGACGTACAAGGACCTGGAGGACAAAGGTGTCCTGTTGGAGCGAACCCTGCGAGGGGAGGCCGGTAAGAACCCGACGCTCAGCCCTGTTTTTATACCTGACCTGGTGTGTTTTAAAGGTCAGGTCTGTAGTTACTTCTGCATAAAGGAAAATATGATCTGAATACAAAGTGTGAATTTGTCTGTTTAATTTCCTCATTAACTATCAGAGTCCCGATCCTGATGGGATGTTTCTTTAACTGAACTCTCTCTGTTCGTCCACTCGCAGGCAGCAGTGATTCCCCCGACATGATTGAACACTGGATCCAGCTGGTCCACGAGAAGAACGCCCTGGTGTCGGAGGAGTCTGACCTCATGGTGGCGTAAGTGTGCACGTTGTTGGCCCTGGTGTGTAAATCAAACAGTGGAGCACAGTGAGGGCCTGTGAGGTCACACTGGGACGGACAACACGGCTTCTGTGAAGTGGCCGCTCGGTCCGACACACGCAGCTCGGAACACTGCCGTTACTGTTGGCCGTCGCCATGGCAACAGCTAATACAGGCAGCAGTCATGACGGGACGGTCGTCGGACCGGGACACGATGTTGACTCGACCCCGGCTGATGTTTTCTTTCCTCTCTCAGGTCTCGACAGCTGGAACTGGAAGACAAGCAGAGCACGTTGGAGCTGGAGCTCCGGAAATACATGGACGTGACGGGTGTGTACACACACACGCACACACACACACACACACACACACACACACACACGTACACACGCACACACACACGGTTATTGGTTTTAATACAGTCAGAGAACGACCCAACTCAGAAATAAGAACTATTTATTTATTTATATTTATGTATTTTTATTTATTATTATTTATTTGGATTATTTTTATTAATACTTTTTATTGTTCATTATTATATTTTTGTATTTTTTTTTTCTTTTGCATTATTTTTATTACTATTTGACTTTTTATTATTTATTATTAGTATTTACAACGACTGTTCGCTGTGTTGGTATTTAAATAATAAACCTGTTTTTCTCCGGCAGACAAAACCCCGGAGCAGCAAGCGAAGGAGGACCGAGCCCTCCAGCAGATGATCGAGGTGGTGGACATGCGGGACTCGCTGGTGTCCTTCCTGGAGGAGAAGCGGCTGAAGGAGTTCAGCGAGGAGCAGGAGGCCTTCTGCCTGATGGAGGCCAAGCGCCACTCCAAGGTGGGGGCGCAGGTCAACTGGGCGTGAGGTTGGAACAAGCTGCTGTACTTCACTGTAGGAGCCCTCAGATCTGCTGACAGGGAGACTTTTGGACTTAACTTTTTTTGCAAAGCCAAAGATGAAAGGCGTTGCTGTGGCGGGGGAACACCCCCCCACCCCCCCACCACCCCCACCAGCAGCCCCTCAGCGGTCCGGGTGAGGAGTTTAAGGGATGACGGCTGAGTGGAAATCACTTTCAATCCACGAGCCAGAGGGAGACACGAGCTGAGATCTGAGGCTTTGAGTCGATGAGTCGACAGCTCGGCTGAGCTCCGCCTGCCGTGACATCACATCTGAACACCGAGTGTGCAGGAACTATTGAACAAACGCTGCAGATCATCAACAGCCAGCGAGGGACCTGGCCTGGTTCGGAGTCATAACATGAAACCCGAGTGCAACGCGGAGCAGCATGATATTACAGCGGCGGGACGCCTGCCGACGCCGGCGCCGGGGCTTCTGGGAGATATTTAAATTGAAAAGCGGATAGAAGATGTTCTTATTATAGCCTGTTGTTGAGATTGTTCTTTTCTCTCGAGAAGAGAAACTTATAATAATTCCGTTTGCTGTTTGTGTAATGAAGAAACTGTAGAAGTAGACCGGTGGAGGAGGACTGACGTAGTTCAACACTCCGTTTTTAGGATCTTTTTTTTTTATCATTTCCTGTATGAATGTTCTGAATTCCTCGGCGCTTCCTCTCGTCCACCATGTCGATACCTGCTCGCATGTTTGATCCTCCAGGATCAGAGTTTGGTGGGTTTCACCGATGGCCTTCAGTAGTTTTTTTGGGGGGTGTTTGATGGGGACACGGACGGATTCGGGCTGACGGACCGGTTGGTTCTACTTATACATTTAAAGGTGTTTTTCATGTGTCGCCAAAATCACGAAGAGTTTGTGTCAAAGGAGCCTCGTGTGGATTCATCAGTTTTACCTGGAGGGAACCTCACAGTATATTAAATAAAGATCATGCACTTTAAAGTTCTGGTCATTTCCTTTAATGAGCAGGTGTACCTAATAATGTGGCCGGTGAGGGTTGGACTGCCGCTGCTGTTCCATCTCCTGACCTCTAGGGTGCACACTTGTCCCTCCAGAGCACCGGAGGAGCTGCAGCTGATCACAAGTGGAGGAAGAACTCAGACATGTTTTAAGATTAGTGTCAAAGGTTGGGGGGAGGATTGGGGGGGTCTGACGTCACCTCCTCTTCAGAGATAAGAACAATTTAAATTGAGTGTTTTATCAACATTTCAGGTGACAAGTGTGTGTGTGGTTGTTTCATTATATCGGAGGGACATGTTCAGTGTTTGATGTCCTGACGGCGACCCCCCCCCCCCCCCCCCCCCCCCCCCCCCCCCCCCCGCCC
>CAAKHC010016349.1:0-36136 GCA_901007825.1 Macroramphosus scolopax | reverse complement strand
CCTTTGCACAATCTATGAGGTACGTTATGTGCAAAATGTCCGCATAGCAACAACAAACGTGGATTAAAGATGGTGGTCATAGCAAGAGTGAATGGCTTCATTACTGTGTAAGTGGTTTGGATAAGAAAGAGCAGACCATGGTAATATGTATGTACAGTACGAAGAAGGCTCAACAGCTCATAAGTTTAAAAGCAAGCAGACAACATAGTAATATTGTTTTTGGTCCACCCCTTCGTTTTAAACAGACTGAATCCGCAGTGTTAATTTAGCACTGATGAGAGAAAGTGACCTTTCATCACTGAGGAGTCAAAAGGCAATAATGAAACAATATGAAAAAGCTACACATGTGTGTGTTTAAACTGTCCAAGCCATGTAAGTTGCGTGGAAAAACGCACACAAATCCATTATCATCTTGTGGTGATGGGGGGCCAAATAGGTGTAAAGAACCCTCCAGCTGCACAACGCCACTTTGGGACATCAGGGAGTTAAAATCATCAACACCCACACGTTAATAACTGCTGCTCTAAATAGCTCACGCAACACCTAGCTGCAACTGACCGAGCATTGACCTTATTGTAACCTATTTTTTAGTGACTTACAGACATGCACATCCCTCCATCATAAGTCTTTCTTTTTCTCTCTTGAAATACCTCAATCTCTGGTCTGGACCTTGAGATTAGACTGAATCACAGCCTCAGTTTTTAGTATGTGATGATGATAATAATAATGATGATGATGATGGATCTTGTCCATTGCAAATACTTTCAGAGTGAAATTGTGTGCTTATGTTTTAGTCCAAATTGTCTGAGCACACTATACCTGCAAATAGAAGAGGCTACATGTTGATTTACAAGGCCCATTCAAGGATACTTTAATTACAATTATCTTTTTGACCAGTTAACTCTTTGATAAACTTCCATTTCTCACACATTTGTAAGTCACTAATGAATTGGAGAGGCGCTATTCTGCTTTTTCAAATTTTACATACCATAAACATATCCATCCTTGACTGGTGGGCTCTCAGACTTGTAAGACCCGATGACATGCTGAAACATGCATAGACCTTCCCCCTCTTGTGATTATACAATTTGAGGGCTATTTTTAGCCAATTTTGAGAGGCTTTTGTCTTGTGTTGGTTCTGGAATGAGAAGAGCTCTCTAGGAGATAGATGAGTGTGTTGTTGCCTCCAGGCTGTTCCGAATAAATGGAGGCTGACCACCCCACCCAATATAAATTAGGTATACTTAAAGGGGCGCTCCAGTCTTCCACTTTTGGCAAGCCATGGCAAACAGTGGAGTAGGAAGTAAAGTGTGCCTGGTGTACTTATGTTTGAGTTACAAGACGGAGCGATGGGAAGTTTAGTGATTTTTGCACTGAAAAGCAGATTTCGTCGAGAGGCAGATTATTGAGGAAGAAAAAGGTGAAGCATGAATATGATGTTGGCCGAGGTCCTGCTGATAAGACCGTGGAACCATTCCATATTAAAACACTGTTCCTTGTTTACTAACTGTGGGTCATGGGTGAGGCATGTGTTGGTTTTGTAGACATATGGTGTGTGAGAATCGACTTTAACCCCTGCCCTTCCTTCCCCATGGATCCAGTAGGAACTGATCTTCTGGAATGTAAACAGCCATGGATTACAGTGGGGTCACTGTTCCATTGCACAAAGCCACAAAACCATGGGAACAGCCATTCATACAGCTTGTAATCATCGGTCTGCTACAACACACTAACTGCCACTCAACTTAATGACCAACTCACAACACCCCAAAGCTGTCGCCAAGTATAGTGTCATCATAAAGAGAAATCTTTCTTTGTTTCACAGAAATGGGAAGTCTTTGAATTGTTTTAGCCATACTTGCAACCTGGTTCTCGACCTGGCAAGGTGGGTTGTTGTGTCCACCACTCTTTACATCTAGGACTATTATGGACATTCGGCTGAACAAATATAAGCAAAACATACTGTCCCATCATTGTTTGTTAATAAGCAGTAAACCCAAAGATGGTAAACATTAACTCCAAAACATCGGCATGTTATCATGCTGAGATTAGCACTAAGCTCTAGCCCGTGTGCAAGAGCATCTGCATGAATGACATCTGCAAACATGGCTGTACTCTGACTCATTTATGTTAAACAATCTGAAGATGGGTGGATTATAAGTGCCTCAGTTTCCCTGTCAGACCAAAGACGAGGAGCCGGCCATACCCTGCTTAAATCAACAAGAGGTGACTTACATAATACAGCACACAGCCACCTTTTGATGATCTCTTTTACACAAATTGTGTCAGCTCACCATTTGAGAGCTTTTCTGAGTTGACCAAAGTATTGATTATGAAATCCATTTACATTTCTTTCAGATATGCCTGGGATGGTAATTAAGTTATTGACTTCTTATGAAATATGGATACGAATTTTTGCTGAACTCCATTTTACCTGTAGTATGAACAATTTATTCACTGAACCGCAGCCTCGCTGCTTGTGTTTGTGTGTGTGCAACATCAGCACCACTATAAATGACAGAGCGGTAGACACTCGGCTTTGTTTGTTTGTTTTTTTTTATTTTCATTGGGCTTCAATGCTTTGAAAAAGTGTTTTACGATATTCAATATTTTCCAGTTTTCATTTTTGTTATTAAATTCTGTCATGGCCAGCGGGCTCTGCCTTTTACCGAGAGAGCAATGAAGCTGTATAAAGGCAAAGTTGTTCTGGAAGATGGGCTATGCATCAATGTAGTTATGACTAGTGTTTCTCGTCTTATGTCAAGTTATTTTCTACACTTGGGCTTTTTTTTCCAATGTCTTAATTATCCTTTTTTTTGGCCTTTCTTTATTTCCCTTTGATTGTTTTTTTTTTTTTAATAATTTCCAGCCATTTATTACTCAAAGACAGACTTTTTAATTTTCCCTTCACTCAGTCCGGTTCTTTCTCATCCTCTTGCCTGCTCACTTTCTCTCAGTCTACCATTCTCTTGTATCTGTCTTTCATTCCAGTGCTCTCCGGGTAATAAATCACTCGTTGGAGAGAGCAGCCAGCAGTGTTGTGTAACCTTTCTCCCCTAAACCCTCTTCTCTATAAAGGCAAGCATTGCCAGACGGACAGCTCTCGGTTTATTCTCAAAACTAGACCTGAACCATCACAAAGGTTTCAGTTAAAGTGTCGGAGAGAGAGGTTAGCCAGCTCTGAGACAGGCACTAATAAAACAGTGGGGTTTATGTCTCCATTGGTGACTGTGGGGGGGCTGTAGGGACACTGAGAGGCACCGGTTTGGAAAGTGAAGTGCAGCAATTTAGAATTACCAACACGCGTCACCACTTTAGCTCATCCACCTGTGAAATGTATTCTTCTTTGATTTAAAAGATACATTACCAATACACCATATTGATGAGATCCATAGCAGCATTGATTAGTTCCATTGCTGAGGAAAGGCGTCTCCGTTGGGTGAGTCCCGTTGTAACCCGGCCTGAGAGCGGATGTCTGCTCGGCTGCTGTCTTGCTGCCTGCACTAGCTGCAGCTGAATGTATTTCAGAGTTGCAACAGGTGTAGGTGCATTGGGTGACCTTTCACCTCAGCTCAGCGACCTTCCAATCCAACCACCTGTTAAGGCCACGGCTCTGCAACCAAGATATTATTAGAACGGGTAACATGTATGTATTATAGTAAAAAATACTTGGATAAATGCAGGTAAAGATATCGCAGTATATCATTTCAGAGATAGGCTACTTCGAAAAATCTGCATACTATGTATATAATAAAGTATATAATCTTCACCTCAATATTCTGTCAGAGCTCTTAAACGTAGATTATCTGATGTACCAGCAGACTCAGGTCTGTAGGTAGTTACTCCTTCGCCCTGTGGAAAAACTGAAGGCTCCAAACTAAAGGATCTACTGAATTCCCAAAAGAACATTTTTCTTTCCTTCCCACCCATTTTCCAATTTTCCATTCTCTTCAGCCTGATGGGCTAATTTGCAATGACTTACTAAAGCTTTGGCAGATTTACAGTCATTATCAAAGAGTTATTTGAAGCCCTGCAGGGTTTATGTAATAATCCAGAGTTGCACAAACCTTTTGACTGAAGGTTTGACACAGCATGTGATAGGTTTCTATTTCTACTTTAAGTGCTTCGTCGGAGCACCGGGATGCTGCAGTAATCTAGGACGCTTCAAATTTGGGGCACGTTTGGATCCTTGAACAGTAGTTTTGTGTCTTGTATTTTGAAAGTGAGACTGATTCTGGAGCTGATTACACAGGTGCAACTTTACTGCCCTAGAAGTCAGTAACTGGCATTGCTTTGTTAAAGACATTGCGATACTAAAAGAACATTGAGAACATGTTATGTGTCTAGTATCTGATCGGTCATTCCTTTTATGACCTCCGATGTTTCTCCTGTCATCTCTTTTCTTCAAGTTTGGCTGCATAGCAATAAATACACTCTAAATGCACACTGTGCATGTGCAGTCATGAGTTAGCAATGATCATACAGACTAGAGTGGATTGAACTGATAAGCAGACATTCTGTAGTTCTTGATAAGAAAGATTTAAAAATGACACCATTTATGTTCTTAGCCAGTGACAAAGGTGCATACAGAGAATACATCTTAGTCTGCTAACTGTTTTCTCACAATTCATGATGCTTTCAGCATTATTATAGGAATTATTAAACCCTATTGTGATCTTAAATTTCAATTCTGTATAGATTTTTGTTATCCACCCACAAGTCGGTGATAATTATCTTTTATTGGCCTGTCTCTGGTTCATTTAGCCCTTTTTCTTTTTTTTACCATTTAACTGGATTAGGAGTATAATCCTAACCAACATTTGAAAAACAACTGCCTTACTAGCTGAGAAAATGTTCTTCATCCTCCAACTCTCCCTCCTCATCATCATCCTCCTCTGCATCTCTAGCTTTGTCGACTGTTGGCCTCCTAACACGGCATTAAACCACCCACATCCTCTCGCCATCTATTAAAGAGGAGCAGCACTGTTACCACCCACAGTGTTATCTGAAATACCTGGTAGAAGTATGTGTGAAACGAGCATGGCATTTGTTAATTTATTTGAAATGGTTCATTTTTCTCTTAATGTGTTCTTGCCTATACTGTAGCATGTTTAATGTCCCGAGTACATACCAGTGTGTTAGAGTGCCTGGAGGAATGTATGTGGCCCTGCAACAATGATGTCACATATCCACCATATGACTTTTTTTATGGAGTTATGTTTGTCTGAAGTACAGGCAGGGGTTAGATCTATATAATTGAGTCTACGGTAATCATGTGTGATAGTAAAAGCTTAAAGTTGTCGTAATACCGGGGTAAAATTACAGGACCGTGAGGATTCAGAGACAGTGATTATTGTAATCTTCTTCATGACCAATCTGGAAGCTGAAGTTCCATGATTGCTTGCTTTGGCTACGTGTCTGGATGCATAATTATTGTGGACTTAACAAGGACAGAGAGACGGTTTCATATTCCTCTTTAGCAACAATAGAGGTGACTGCATCCGTCTGGCACCTGAAAACATTTCCTGGAGCTGGTTCACTTGTATCACTACCGTGTTCACTTGTCTGAAAATGTGTTTACCTCTATTGTTCTTAGTTGCTAAGGAAAGATTTATTGCATAATTGCTGTTATCAGGAATGAGCGGAATATGTTGGACCTTGAAGAGACACGATTCTAGGCCATATTTGTGAGTCAGGATGATGTAGTGCCAGTTGATCAGCTCTCCTTCTGGCTTCTACGTCTTTCTTAAACAAAGGCAAATGGCTTTGGTTGCAGGGTGAAGATCTTGGAAACTGCGTCAGGATCCTGCTGTTACATGCCGAGCAAAAGTGTAATGTACATGAACCAATGAAGATTGTAGCATTTGAATGAGTCAGGACCAAAGTTGGCAGACAACTGGCACCTAATACAGATTAACAGATGTGTGTTTCACTTACAGGTGTTCATAACTATATAACTCACCATGAGCAACATGTCAGGCATCTTCCTACTGATATGGAAAAACAAAATGTTTAATAGGGGGCTTGATCACATATTGTAAAAGTTAAGTTCACGTTTGCCCACTTGTGTTCTTCCTAAATGACTCAGTTTCCCTGCATATTTTATTTCCATGACTAGAAATGATTCTGTCAAACCCAAAATGTTGATGGCAGAGGAAGAGAATGTGCTTCACAACCCAAAAGGAAAGTAGACCGTCAACCAGCTGCCAAAAGAAGGAAATTTTTCTCCTGCTGTGTCATAAGGGCGAATGGGATGTTTTGCTAGGCTGTAGAATTGGCGGAGAGTGAAGGAAGTCAAAGACACGAATACATGCCTGCATGTAGCTCACTCATTACCAATTTAAAAACAATTCTTAACAAACGTTCTTGTAACGATACAAAACATCTGGACAAAAATCACACGACTTACAGTAAGTTTTATGGTAGATACACAAGAGATAAGTCTAAACTGTGTTTGGGAAATCATTTTAATGCAGTGCTGGACCTGAAAAAAAGCCTCAAGCATCCTTGCAATGATGTTAATCTCCGTCATCTGGAATTCTGCCATCCCTAAGAAGATAAACCGGCAAGTGCACATCTGGTGGCCGCTTTCATAATCATATAGCATATTTCAAAAAGCATTGATGCTGGTACAAAAGCTAACCTGCTCCTGCAGTAATCAGTCTGACCCTGAGAAAACTAATCTTTGTCTGATTTGTCCTTGACTCCCCTTAGCTCTGCTGAGTAACTCCCATCAAGACACTATTCGTACTATTGTCTGACCAACTTCAGAGACAATAATAAGTTTATGCTGGCTTCATAATTTCCAAGCCCCGCTCACAAAAGGACACTTGTTTGGGTCTCTTGTCTCTTGGTCATTTCCTTGTTGAGGGTTAAGGGGAGGAGTGCCTCTGTGGACTGTGGCGGCTGACAATCCCACATTGTGTGAACTGCTGCTGGTATACAAAGGGACCATTGTGGAGATTGGTGGCCCAGGGAGAGGGGACTGTCTAGGCTAGGAGACCGAGAGGTGTGGGTTCAGGGGGCCTGGGTCTGGGGGCTAGAGCTGCGGTGGCTGGCCCAAAGTAGGAGGTGTGTATATTGGTGCTCAGCTGAAATGGTGACGGTGCTGGGAAGGTGCACACGTGTGTGAGGATTATGAACAACATATACAGTACTCCCACACAAACCCTGCCTACTTGTACTGCTAAGTATAGCAGCTTTGTGAAAATAGTTTTTTAATCAGATCTCAAAACGTCTTTGATTTCTTTTGTTTCTGAGAGAATCTGATGTTTTAATCCTCAAACTTCTGCTTAAGCTGCTTGTTCATGTTTACAGAATTTGAAATAATTTGCTCTTTATCCTCCTGACTCCAGTTTGAGGACACGACCATACGTGCAGTGTACTCTACGTTTGTTTACACAGTCAGATGGTCAGTCAAAAGTCATAGTCCACTACACCCTCTTCTTTTTTTTTTTTTCCCCCTGCTGCAATGCTTTTCCCCTTGACCACCATCTTGAGACTCCTAATCTCCCCTTCTTACCCTCCACTGTTCTTTCTGTCTCCAAACCTCTTTCCTCCGTCCCAGTTTGAGACTGACAGGGCTTTCAGGTCAAGCTGACGCCATTCGTTCTGTACAGTCTGAAGTAGGTCCAGACACTTGCCCATCTGTCCCAAGGTCTATTTGTCAGTCTGTCTGTCCAGCCCGGCTGTTGCCCTGGCCTCTCACCTCGTGTCAAGAGCCCTTCGTTTAAATCCACAAGAACAAGACATCGAACCAAAGCATAGAAACTTACAACATCCCCCCCCCTCTGTGGCACTCCTATTCTAACATGGCATGACAGAAGTTTCAGAGGTCCATGTCGTACCATTCTGCCCACATGTACAGATCTCAGGTTTTATTTTGTCCAATTTACCCTCTAAGTAACTTTTTCGTACATTACAGTGTACATTGAAGTAATATCCCAAAATGAAGATAAAAAAAACACGTGTTTGCCAAAATGTGTCATGCATTTATATAGACACAATTTTTACATATCAGAAATGTCTCCAATGGAAAGCATTTGCTTATAAATATCAGGACTAGCTGAAAAGTCACACTCGTGCACTGGGGTGAAATTGACTGTAAATTTAATCTATAATCTCTTCCAATTCAAAGTGGCATGTCTCCATTCATTGTAAATAAGCCATAACAACAAAACCATTGTGTGTGTGTTTGTGTGTGTTTACGTAAAGCCGCATGTGAAACCTGAAGTATGAACACAAAGTAGTATTATTCTGAAAGTCCTGCGGTCACACTATTTATGGCAGACAGATGGCATCAATGTCAGTGTGCATATTTGTGTTTGCACCTCACAGCTAGACATCAGACGGATTAAACTCCAACCCGCTCAGTGAACCCATGAACTTTCACTGTTTATAAATGAAACAAACGGTCCTTCTTCACAGATCCTGTTGCATTTCCCCCTCTGAAACAATATGTAAAATGACTAGAGGTTTATAGATGTACAGGAGGTGAAATACTTTGACAGCTATTGTAATAAAAACCTGCATAACTATATGATGGAAATACCCTCCTTTTTTAAATGCTTCAATACATATGACAAGAAAAAAAATCACAAGAACATTTGCTCATGCACAGATTGGTTATATTGGTCTGTGGTGTGAAGAGCTTGGCGTGAAATTGAAGCGGGGTTGGATTGTGTGAGAAGACCATGTGGAGGGATACATGAGCACGTCTGTTCAGTTCCCCACTCAACATGTTCC
Organism: Macroramphosus scolopax; assembly: GCA_901007825.1. Classification (NCBI taxonomy): domain Eukaryota; kingdom Metazoa; phylum Chordata; class Actinopteri; order Syngnathiformes; family Centriscidae; genus Macroramphosus; species Macroramphosus scolopax. The sequence continues at coordinate 27,391 of CAAKHC010016349.1, read as the reverse complement.
TATGTTGTGTCCTCTAGCCCAGCACGCTTCCCCAGGGTACGATCAATATGAACCAATGCTCTGACGTCATTGATGGGGAGTCCAGGACGGGTCAGAGGAACTCGCTGTGCATCCTGACCCCCGAGAAAGAGCACTTCATCCGGGCTGAGTGTAAAGAAATCATCAACGGGTAAGAGATGATTTGTGATGAGTTATGTCGAATTTACACTCTCACTGGGTGGCACCATGTCTAAAACGACCGGCTTCAGGTGAGCAGTATGGCTTTGTGCTATCTTATGGGTTCGAGTTGGCAGAGATGACTTCCACCAAAGAGGACCAGTGCCAGTTCCCTGCTCTGCCCCCTGCTGTCTCTTTTCAGCTGTGCTTATCATAGTTGTGTACAGTCCTTACAACTGCATCAGACATTTGTAACTGACAGTTTATGGTGCGATCCTTCTCAGTCCTAAAGAGGTCTACAAATAAGGGTATTGTGTGTGTAAATTATTAATTAATTTTTTTAAGCTTGGTGCTTAACAAGATACTTGCTGTTCAGTGAAAATATTAATATTCAGAGAAAGGAAAATGTTTAGAGAACACATTCTAATATTCAGGGAGTTGTAAGATGTATAACTAGACACTGCCTGAAGATGTCTCACATTGTTACGTATGACATGAGAATGTTGCTCCATCAGGTCACTGTAGATAGTGTAGTGACCTTGGTGCAGTCATGTATAGTTTCAAGAACAAAACTGACTGTTCCGCTTATTCATAGGTGGCAGGAGGCTCTGACGGTGTACCCTCGGACAAACAAGCAGAACCAGAAGAAGAAACGCAAGGTTGATCCGCCCACTCACCAGGTACTGCATCTACCCTCACTCTGTTAAGTGCTTTTACCTTGCTCACACAAATCAAGGCAAGAGTAAACAAGGGATGTTACTATGTTCTATTTCTTCTGTTGTGCACCGAGCCTTGAATGCTGCATGAAATCCTGCATGTACTGTTAATATGCAGGGACCAAGGACAGGATAATCCCACAACCGTAGTGGATAACAGATGAGCAAACTCTATATTTTGGTTAGCTATGTGCGAAATGAAGCACATCCACACTTTTTGGAATTATTCAATAATGCTGTATATAAGTTGTGCTACTGCAAATATTTGTTTACCAAGTAGATTGTGACAAATGATTAAAAACAATATGTTAAGCATTCTATTTACTGCTATTCACGTTTGACCATTACTGCAAATACTTATATATAGATATATACATATGTTGAAGGATGACACGTGCTGCAAAAGAATACATTGTGGAGGCTTTTCATTCCACTCAAACCACAGCCGCTGTTTTCCACTCAACGAGAGAGATGGATTGTTGTTCTGCCAGCAACATGCATGACGGCTGAAGCTATTCTCGAGTCACATGATGACGCAGCCTTGATGGATGACTAATAGCAGCACCTCATGGGTATTGAGAGTTAAATGGTTCCTTGTATGTTTTCATTAGCTGCTACACTGAGTAACCCTGAATGATTAAACATTTACAGAAAGTGGTGTTTGAAATTTCAGCTACATCTTGCTTGTAGTTCTGTCTTTTATAAATACAATGCAGTATTACAAACAGGCAACTTTTAATAAACATATAACCTGATGTAGGCAGCAGACGTTTGTGAGGAATTCAAATATACCTGACTCAACAGTCAGGGGTGATGATGACAACCGCTTTATGATATTAAATTCAGCCGTAATGTTGTAGCAACATGTTCTCAGTTATGGGAAAATCAGCTGTCTCACCGGCCAGGCTTTTGCTCCAAGTCTCGCCTACAGGGCACTTCCTTTTGGCTAAACTTCAAGTTGAGGACCCAGGGAGGTGTCGAAAGTTTCCCTGGCCCAGACACCGACCCAGTCAGACCTCTGCCCTAAACTCTCAAAACAGAAATATCCCGGATTTCGACAGGCATGAAGGTGCTAAGTCTCTAAAAGCTTAACAAAGAATTAGACCGTAGTTTTTGAAAACATTACTTGTAGCAGAGATGTTCCTTTGTACAATAAAATAACTAATGAATCCCTTTACAGAAGATTTTACCCTCAATTTCGGATTACTATTTGCCAACCATGTTAGTATTGTAATGCCCTGATTCTGGTTTTATTTACTTTTTATAGCCCTTGCACTTTCTGATTTTGAACACTGACGAAGCATTAAGCACTCACAGAATTACCAGGAATAAGTGTGAGTCTGTAAAGCAGGATTTGGACGTGGGAGCTCTTCATTAGCTGACCTTGCACATTGACCACTCTGTAGAGAGCCAAGAAAGAAATTCCCCATTAAAGAGCGGTGATGTGTCTGTAGAGAATGGATTCAAAATGATGCACAAATTTGAGCATCTATGAACCAAAACACATGGTTGTATTCAGTCTGAGAGCAAGGTGGGAAGAGTCTTTCCATGCTTTTATGTGACTTCCATTAGGCAATAAATGCCAGACGGGAATCAAAATGCAGTTTTCATGTCTGTGCAAGCTTTATAGGTACATGTGCTGCCGTCATACTTCTCCCTGGTAGGTAGAAGTGAAATAACAGGACTGTCGAGTTACATCACCATAATGTAGGTTTCAGTGATTCGATGAATAAATGAGACAATATTTTATTACTATTATTTTAAAGACCACCCACCATGAGATACAGTTTCCCCCCATTCCCAACCTCATTTCTGATGTGAGGTCAAACTTGTGGCGGCCGCCCACAAAATTCTCCCCGAATTTCATTGTCTGGGTTTTCTAATGACGGCGCCCTGAATCACAAACACTCATTTGTGGACGGTCAGTGGTGACACTGGGATGACCTTGAATGTGTCCCACGAGGATCATCCCTTAGCTACAGTCTGAGTTGGAAGACGATCAAAAGTACTGCAATTTGGCTCTAACTGATGTGCAACATTCAGGTGTTTTAGCATCTGTTTATAAGAAATTAGCTTATGGAACATTAATGGTATTTCTCTTCTTTATCCTTCACAAGCTTGGCTACGTTTCAGAAAGTGATCGCTTTGCGTGTTCCGCCATCCTCCTCTGCACCCTTTGACTTACATTACAGGAGACCAATGCTAGGAAACGTGTGTAAATACCAGGGCACGGTAGCATATGTTTGTCTTTTGGGTAGTGCCACTAAACTGAAGCACCTGACATTACAAAGATTTTTTTTTACCTTTTTGTTGGCTCTTAAGAAATAAAATGCTAAACGTGTAATTGCAAACTAAACCGGAGAGAAACAATGCTGTGTAACCAGGCGTAGGTCTACCTGTATTAATTACTATCAGCACGTATAAACATTGAAGGCTTTCTGTGATTGGCAGGACGGAGTAACTCCCAGCCAGTGTTTTTCCACTGAAGACATGAATGGAAACTCAGTGAGTTCTGCCCGGCAAAACAGTTAATCTGGAAGAAATCCAAGCCCGATAAATTATATTTCCAATTCTAATCGATCCACGTTAAGGGTGAAAGTAAACCTGTTTGTTTGTCTCTGTCTGGCTGAAAGGTTGAGGGTGACCTTGCTTAGGAAATCATGTTACTCCAAATGATCTTGGGAGTCTGCTGATTACTGAAGTGGCTTCAACACTAATTTATTGGAGACATCAAACTTTGAATACAGCAGCAATGAATAGTTAAATTGCTTAGTACTTTGTATTTATTAATTAGATGTGTATTTATATAATTTGCATCCTAGAAATGATCATTCAATATATTCCGATTCTTCAGGATGTCTGTATTCTTGTTTTTGTTGGTATTCCAATGACAGGTGTGTTTGCCATGAATGGAAGCTTTCTTTGTCAATCTTCTTTCCTCACATCCACATCAGGATTTTGACATTGATAAAAAATAAGATTTTATTTTCACTGTTTAATTATTTTAATCTTTCCTTTTTTTTTGCATTTCTTGTAGTCTCTTCGTGACCTTACCTCCCATTATGTCCTTTCCTCCTCCCTTCCACTCCTTCCAACCCAAACCCCTACCCAGGAGCCAGGCCCTGCCAAGGTGACGGTGACCAGCAGCAGCAGTGGAGGCAGCATCCCTTGCCTGCCCAGCAGTATTGCCAGTGCTGAGCGTGTCCCAATGAGCCGGGCCACGCTGTGGCAGGAGGAGAGCCGCTGGAATCGAGCCACTATCCCCTGCAGCCGCAGTGCCTCCTGTCTCAGCCAGTTGGGCCATAGCCAACCAGACTCCAGTATCACTACTCAAGATGGTACTTTAACATCCTATATGCACTGGTTGCTATTGTGTCACTGTTAAATCAGGTAAATATTTTGATTTATTATAACTAATGTCTTATTTTCCCCATCCCAGATGGGGGCACTCTCACCACTGGACGGAAGGTACGGGTGGAGAGTGGTTACTTTTCCCTGGAGAAGACAAAGTCTGAACCCTCTCAACAACCTCTGCAGCCTTCACAGCCACTTCAGCCACCCCAGTATCTGCCCCTGTCCTCTTCAGCATCGTCCTCCTCTTTAGGAGGGCCCAGTCCCAGGTACAGCTCTGAGTCCGAACCCCCAATTTCCCCTTATCAACCCTCCCAAGATCCTCTCCCCTCTCCAGGTGCCCTTGTTTCCCCCAGCTACTCCACCATCAGCTCCTCCCAGAGTTCGTTGGACTCTGAACATAGCAGTACTACACCTACCTGGGAGGGCCTTGGTAGTGGAGGGAGCACTGGCACTGCCAGCGTTGGAGGTAGCAGAGTGGGCCGGTCAGGCAGAGAGTACACAACGCTTTCGGACGTGCCACGGGCTCGCCGGCTTACCTACCATGAAGCTTTCCGTTCAGAGAAAAAGCGGCAAGAGCTCAGGGCACGCACACGGAGTCCTGGCAGAGAAGAGGTGGCTCGGCTGTTTGGGGAGGAGCGCAGGTGAGAGAGCACATTGATCATGCACGGAACACCTGCTCTCTTAAAGAATGGAATCACTGTAATAATGATGGCATTAAAAGATGATTAATAATCATTAAAGATCCCCTCCAGACATATTCAGAATAATTTTTCTTCAATTAACATTTCCTCAATTCCTGATCACATATGTATGAATTGGACTATGACGGTTTTCAAACTGGTTGTTTTGACAAACAGTTGTCAGAGGTACATGCCTTAAACTTGATTTAAGGTCAGCACATTCATCAATGCACATTGAAGCTTACATTTCCAGGTGAAGTAACATTTTCTGTGGAGGGGGACTTTAATGAGCCACTGGTTGTTAGACTTGGTAATGTCTTAAAACGTATATATATAGCATGTTAAGTAATCTATTATAGAAAGATTAAGCATTGCTTAAAACATCTGTGTTTTAGTTTCTTAGCACCACCATGTGGCTTCTGTCCTTCAGGCACTTCTATCTCTTCAGCATTGCTATTGCTGCCTATTGCAGTTTACCAGTGGTTTGCCTTTAATGATTTTGGGGAATAAAATGCATGTTACTTTCTTTTTCTATTGGCTTCTACCTCTTGCTCTTGCTACCTTTGCTAGTTGGTTTTGTTGTTTTGATCTTTTCCAGGGGCTACTGAACAGAGCTTCTCAGAGCTCGTGCTCAACCAACCCCTCCACCCCTGTCCCAATGCTGTTCCCTGCTGGTCACCGCTGATTCCTGCTTTCTATCATTTCATCTCTGCACTGCCTGGGAGCACACACACACTGTTAAAAGAAGATCTCACTGTGCATACTTTATTCTTTTTGGTTTTACAGTTTGATTTTGCCTCCTTTCTGATGCAACATACACATTAACAATTGCAGTGCCTTAAGGTAACGCCGCCTGTGTTGCCATTGCTGCTATTTCTGCAATTTGTTTAATCCCATCATAGTCGCTTTCTTTTTCTTACCAAGTTTAATATCATCATATAACACTATTCTTTGGTGTGTCTCAAGAATGGTCTCTTTGGAGGAGTCTAAATTGCCTTCTGTTTTCTGTGAAAGTAGCTTTGAGTCGAGATGATGTCCAGGATTAAACTACAAAGCTGTTTATGAATACTGTTCAAGGATGGCAGCAATGCTTTTCTGCACACAAGAAATCGAGACCCCTTACCCATTACGGACGTTAATTTTGGCTCAAATTTGCTTTCATATCATGCTATTATGTTTTTATGTTGATTGATTCTGCCACCGTTTTAGGGTGATTATGTTTGTTCTATTGAACTTCTCTTTTCTGCTTCAAAAATTCACTTTTTAAAGACTTGTTCAATATATATAACTGGTTGTCAGACAAGACTGTTACTTTGAGTAAAATATGTCCCAATTGCATCCTTGAAACGACTGTTTTGTTTTGTCTTAGGCGTTCTCAAGTCATCGGCAGGTATCAGGAGGGTAAACATGTGGAGCGCATGGACGTTAGCAGTTCCAATGACCTTACAAGCAGTCAGCGGCAAGGCCGCAGCGAGAGACGCTATTTGGCCAACAAACAAGTATGCTGCTGTGCTCCCATTAGTGTTCTCAACTAAATCCAGTCATTAGCATGAGAATTAGCATGATAACGGAGAATTACCTCTAATATTTTCTTTATAGGAGATGTCACTGGATGCAGGAAAGGACCGTTCAGTACCTGATGTTTCCAGCTCCACTTATGCGAATTTAAGAAGAGCCAAGTCACTGGACCGCAGAGTCACGGAGTCCTCAATGACTGTGAGTTCTTAAAGCCTTTCTGAAGTATTCCTGGCCAATCCAGCAGTCTTCAAACTCATTTCAAAGGCCAATAAAAATGATTTTGAGATTTAAGTTGTTTTACGTTTCTCAAACAACAAGAGTGGCTAGTGCTGTGATACTACTAGTTATATTTAATAGAGCTTGAAGCCCATCCAGATGCTCTGCCGCAGGGGATTAAACCCAGATATCTATGAGAGTGAGTTGTTTGTTGTTTGTACCCCTCTGCATCAGCCAATGGCCAAAAAAGGTTTCAACACAAGGAGAATACGACTGCACCTAGAGACACAATAGAAATAGAAAAACCATTTTGCACTTCATTGCGTCACAGGACATTTAAATGGCATGGCAGGCATGTTTTGTCCATCTCAGGAAGTGTGTCAAGGACAGAAAGGAGGCAGATATTTCCAGTGGAATTCTTGACAATGCTGATATGCGGTCAACATGTAAAGTATGCAAGGTAAAAATACAACATAAGGTATCAAAAACATCATTTTTTAAATTCCTTACATGCACAGGAGCGTTATGATGATGTAGTGTAAATTAAACATAAAGCAGTGATTCCACAGTTAGTTGTTTTCTTATTCCAAACTATGATAAAGCGTGAAAAGATCTCCTTTACTGCTTCCAAGTGGTATAAAAGTAGCTTTCAAACTTAAGTTTACAGAGGAGTCTTCATCCATCTGCTAGTGATCAGAGGTCTGTTCAGAGAACTGAAGGGGTGTTCCAGTCGGTGTGTGGTTGGTCTATCTGACCAAGCTGCAGCTGCCAGAAGTCCCTCCCACACACACACACACACCCTCGGAGACACACCACTGTCGCCACTGCTACTGATGATTATAAATAGCCAGAGAAGAAGAAGCAGCAGCAGTTTTGTATGTGTCCCTGGGACAGAGCGAAAGAAACAGATTGTCAACATAAGGAGTGAAGGCAGTCAGCCATCAGAATGACTCTCTGCCAGGCGGTCATGCCACACCTGATGAAGCTCAACAAAAGCAAGGTATTGTTTAGTGAGCAGAAACCTGGTTGCGGACAAATGATTTACTTTGGTCTATAAACAGACCTGAGTTTGGTTTCAATGTGCAGCAGTTTGTGTTTCACTGGGTAAGTCCAGCTCCCGCCAGTCGGACTCTTGAGCTGGACTGGCAGTAGTAATACTCTTTGATCTGAGGTGTTGACCTAAATGTAAACGAATGCACATTAAATGCATCATGTGGATGTGTCAATTACACATGTTCATTACATCACTGATGGGAAATCACTAGATGAGGTCTCCTGTTGTAGTAATAGCTAAGGTGAATTTAATCCGGCTCTTCTGTCCTGCTTTAGTATTTGATTTTACTCCGGTTATGTGTTCATAATTTGTAGCCACTTTGCAATGAAATAACATCAATCACATCATTGTGGTCTGTTTTCACTGCAGCCGGATCTGTTGAACTTCAAAAAAGGATGGATGACCAAGCTGTATGAAGATGGAATGGTAACTTGTTGTTCTTATTAAGTGGTAATCTTCTTTTGATCCTGTTGAGTAACATTATTACATATAATTATATATAATGAATGCTGTCTTTTCCCCAAAGTGGAAGAAACACTGGTTTGTCCTCATAGATCAGAGCCTGAGGTACTACAAGGACTCAATAGCTGAGGAGGTGAGCTGTATCTATAAATACAATGTCTACAAATGATGCACATTAAATAGACTCTTAAAGATTTAATCCTCTTTCTGTAGGCTTCAGAACTGGATGGTGAGATTGATCTATCCACATGTTACGATGTCAAAGAGTTTCCAGTCCAGAGGAATTATGGCTTCCAAATCCTGGTGGGTGTTGATACTTCATGTCATCAATTGCCCTGCTTCATTAATCACCTGTAAAGACAAATTGAACTCATTGTCTGCACGTTGTAACTCTGACTCCTGCCAGTCTATTAACAGCTTCAGACATCATGTGGGGCAACTTTAGGTATCAGGTTGTGACATTTCTGTTTCTGAAGTGATTCTTTGTCTGTCAGAAGGATGTCACTTGACTTGTCATCCCTCTGTAAAAGGCTGACCTCATGTTCTAAATCTGCTACAGCCGTTACTAACGTCGCTTTTCTTTCTGTACCCTCACACCCCTCCTCCTGCCTAACCAGTTTACTAACCTACGTCTCGTCCTTGTCCACAACTGTTCAATAGAACTTGTGTTTTTAAGAGCAGTGAGGTAAATAGTTACGGTAAAGACATAACCACTCTGCAGTTCCATGGATCTTATGACACAATAACTAACGGTGGTCTGAAAGTCATTTTTGTTTACATTTACTGGAAGTAGCTTCACCAGCCGTTTTCTGTGGGAAGTCAGAAATAGAGTAGTGGAGGAGGATCGTTGTCTCTTTGGCTGGAACAACATGGGTTTGGTGTCATGAAATTAATCACTCCAGTATTTATATCTACAATCTCTGGAAGAGGCTGTACTGTACAGATCAACTCAACTTTATATCCGGATGTTATGGATTAAGTACCTCATCTCTAGAATCTCATTGCTATATATTTCAGAGGCTTCGATGAGGAGTTTGGAGATTACACAGATGCAACTAGAGGTCACTGTAGATGAGGTTTTAGGTCGAATCTTTCAGAGTTTGAAAAGTGTGCGTACCTCCCTATTGAAAACTAGAAATCTGCCGCTCATCACAATGTTCTGAAATGTACCGGCCAACAGTGAGAGGCCACTAATGTTTTGTTTATTCAACCACTATTCCAACAAAATGGCATAGTGAGTGGCTTCCTGCCGTGTTTATAGAAACAGAAACAAAGGGAATTTATGTGTATCTAAATATTTTGCCCAATTGCAAAATTGAAAATTTTCTTTTTTCAAGCATTCTGTTGACAGAAAAAATGAAGGCTGTGGTGTTACATGTTCAAAACTTCTTTTTTCAGTGTAAAGAGGGAGCATGCACCCTGTCTGCCATGACCTCTGGAATCCGTCGCAACTGGATTCAGGCCATCATGAAGAACGCTCGACCCACTATCGCCCCTGATGTCACACGGTAATACCCAAAGAGGATCAGCAGTCAATCGCTAGCAGATACCACCATTGCTTTCCTCGCTTATTTGATCTTAATCCCTCTCTCCTCCTCACGCGCTCTTTCCTCTCTCCTCCTCCTCACTGTACCGGTGTTTTCAACCTGCCTCCAGGAAAAACATCGCTCTGAAACTATCCGTTCTGAAGCCCAGGTTGGAAAGCTTGTGTGTTGAATCTATCCCTCCTCAAATAGTGATGTAATGTCTGCACCAGCGTGTTTGTCGACCTGCCCTTCGTTATGTGATTGTTGCGTAATGTCTCCTTGTCAGTTGTGCCACTGTTGACACACACTGCAATCACATCATGATCAACAGCAGAGACAACAACCTTTGATAGTCAAATCGTACCAAGAACTGAAGGAAAGAGCCTTGAGTTGGTACATTTTAGGAGTATTTCCTAAAATAGTTCATTAAATCTGATATATACACTCTCATAACTGCTTTAACTGAGTCACATAGTTTGATCTCTGGTTTGTCTTGGCCCGCTCTCTCCAAGGACACAATGTGGTATTTTGGCATTGCTACGTGGCGTCTTCACACCTACGGCACCTCCTTTTTCATTCTTGATCTCTTTCCCTATTCATTTCCCCCCTTTGCTCACACTTACCAACACCTCAACACAATGTGATGACAATGGATTAGACAGTCATGTTACTTTTAGAAAATGATTCTTCTGGTAACTGCAAAAATGTCAGTGTGCAGTTTACTGCGAATACATGTTTTAAATTGACCCACTGTACAAACGACATTAACATATCAGCTAAAGGCAGCATCGCATAGATTATGACTGTTCACACCAAAGCTGCTTTCAGCCCAATGCATAGTCCCATATTATCATTTGATATTAAGACTTTGATTTTCATACATTATACATTTTTTATTGTGCTTTTAAATGTATAGTTTAATACACTGTCAGTAATGTGTGCAGTCTTTGTCCAGCAAAGCTTTGTCTTAATCTAGTTTGAGTAGATGGAAATAAAATGAAAAAAAAGCCTGATTAACTATATTTCATTCAGATCCCTCCCTGAGGAGAAGATACAAGCCCATGTGTTGTTGGAGCCGTGTACAGGGGCCCCCCCTGAGCCAAGCCCCAGTCCTGTGGGCCCCAAGACTGATGTCCACAGACAGACAGCTGGCAACAATACCTCTGCCTCGTCATCCGAGGCACGTAAAAGCCGAGTTCGTGAGCGCAGACGAGAAGGCCGCTCAAAGACCTTTGACTGGTCTGAGTTCAAAATGGAACAGACAGACAAGGTGTTGAAGGAACGGGCAGACACCGTTGACCTCAGCTCATCATTCTCCGCAGCCTCTTCCTATTGCTCTCCCTCATCCTCCCCTTCCTCATTAGTGTCCTCTCCTGTCTCCACTTGCTCTATTCAAACCTCCTCTGTGTCAGGTGTTCACTCATCTACAATAGAGACTGCTGGAAAGGAGAATGTTAGGAGTGGTATCCCCCCGCACGGCACAATCAGTGCAATCCAGTTGCCAAATACTGTTACTGTTACCATGACTTCCACTCTGAACACCACATCACCAGTACAGCCATCAATACCTGAAGGCCAAGAACAAGTAAGGATGGAAGTAGACCACCATGCAACCTTGCACACTGTTCGGAAAGATAAGGACGACAGAACCTCGGGTGTTCAGGAAGAGATCGAACAGCGCTGGCATCAGGTGGAGACGACACCGTTAAGGGAAGAAAAGCAAGTCCCCATCGCTACAGGAAACTCTGACACTGACAGATTGCCTGCACACGAGCTTGCTGCTCTGCTGGACAAAGAGGTATGTTTTCTCATTTCGGTTATATACATAAAATTGGAATGTGTTAAAGAGAATTCACCCTTGTTCTTTCTTTAGTTGGGACAGAAGCAGAAGGAGCTGGACCAGCTGCAGAAGCAGAACAGCCTCTTAAAAGAGCAGTTGGAAAATGCTCTAGGAAGAGAACATAGTGCCAGAGAGGGCTATGTACTGCAGGTACCACACGAACACCCATCATTCAGTGTTTTAAACAGTCCTCCACTAGCATAGCTTACATGTTATCTTGAGCATTACTGAATGTTTAGCGTTGTATTCAGGGATCGCCAGGTGTTATAAATGTACTGGTCCAGTACTGTGTACATTATAATTTTGTTTATACAGTCTACCAGCTCACGATGGGTCAGAGTTATTAGTGGCTACTGTTAATTGTATGAGATTCTACTAACAGGTGTGGGTGCTTATTCTCTGAAACTGATATGCATGGTGTTGGTGTTCTCAGCATGGGTTTTCACTAACTTTTGTTACGGAGTTTCACATCTCCTGGGAAAATAATTGATTAAAACTGATACTTGAGGTAAGAAACTCGATCAAGAAGCCTTGCGCTGTGCTTTTTCTCTGTTCATCTGTGCTTTGTTTGACTTTCCTTTCCAAGCTTGAGTTTTGCATGCATTTTTTGTGTTTCAGGACTGTATACTTGAACTAATATCTCTAAGTTTTAAAGTAAAACTACAGCCAGAAAGGGTATTTTGTTGTACTACCATTTTTGGATTATCACATTTATTACAGGTGGTATTTTTTTGTTCTTTCCTTTTTATAGGAGGTTTTGGTGGGTGTATTTATGTTTTTCATTTTTTCAAAAACCTCCTGAAAAAGCACAGTGGAAGCGTGGAAAAAATATGCTTACCAAAGGAGAGATTCAAATCAGGAAAGAAAACTTATTTTCCTGGTAACCTCCGAGATGTGGTTCTCCGTATAAGTGAGGGAAGTAAGTTGATGTCATTAATCAAACTTGTCTCATCAATCTTTTTCAAGAGTCCAACAAGCCCTTCCTCTTCACCACAGAGAGTGCCATGGCAACACTTGCATAAGCTCAACCAAGATTTGCATGTTGAATTGGAGGCCCAAAAGCGCAAGCAGGACCTTACACACCAACAGATTCAGACACTAAAACGAAGCTACACTGAAGCCCAGAATGCTGTAAACCGCCATGAGGCTGATATTCAGGCTCTGCAGGCAAAGCTAACATCTGCGATGGCGGAAATCTTTGCTAGTGAACAGGCTGTGGCCCGTATGCGCAATGAACTCAAGCTGGAGCAAGAACGTTCAAAAGAACAAGAAGAGGAGTATGGAAGCAGTGAGGCCACTTTACGAGCGCAGCTTAAAGACAGTGAAGATAGACTCCGAGAAGTAGAGGCCACCCTCTTACAGAGGAACCAGGCCCTCAGGCAACTTGAGCGCCAGCAGGCCCTGCAGCGGGATCACATGAGAGAGATACAGAGGTTACAGGACAGGCTGCAAGAGGTGACTGCTCGACTCACTGCTACGGAAGAAGGTCAGGCACTTAAGGAGGAGCGCCTGAGGAAGGAGACGCATAGCATTCAAGAGAGTCATGAGAGGGAAAGACAAAATCTGTGTAGAAGATTAGCCGAGGCTGAAACTGCAAAAAAAGAGATTGAGGAGAGACTGCTGGAGGCTGAGCAGCAAGTTGAGGCTTTGTTGAGAGGCCAGCAGGCCTCAGGAGGCAAAGAGTACAGGGAGGAAATGCTGAAGTTGCAAGATGAGCTAGCTCAGAAGACCAACATGGTTGAGTCACTAAGGGAGAGCATGCGCAGGCTTGAAGAAGAGAGAGGTCATCTCACCTGCCGTTGTCAGGAGCTTCTCAACCAGATTGCAGAGGCCGACCGTGAGGTTAACAAGCTTCGCAATCGCCTGGAAACAGAGGAGTCAGATTACTACACCCTGGAAAACTCGTATGAGAGGGCTACCCAAGAGTTTCAGAAAATGAGCCAGTTTCTTAGAGAAAAAGAGGATGAGATCCGGCAGACTAAGGAAATATATGAGCGGCTGGTGGAACGAAAGGAAGAAGACTTGAAAGAGGCACTTGTTAAAATGACTGCACTTGGCAACAGCTTGGAGGAAACTGAACAGAAGTTGCAAGCTAAGGAAGAACTTCTTTGCCGTATGAGCCAAAGCCTGTTAGATAAGGTTGAGCCCTGTAGTGCTGAAAAGGATCTGCAGGCCAAACTTGTAGTAGCAGAGGACCGAATTTTAGAGCTAGAGCGGCACCTTCATGCTCTGCAGCTGGGCTATGCCGATCTACGCATAGGAAGCCGGCAAATCCCTGAACAAATGAGGAAGGAAAGGGTTAAAACATCATCCTCGTCATCAGACCTCTCACTTTCCTTTGACGTTGCATCGGAGAACTCCACTGATGATAAAGAGTCTCAAGCTAAGAGACCACGAATCCGTTTTTCCAGTATTCAGTGCCAAAAATACAACAACTTGGAGGACCTGGAAGTTGGCGGCAGCAGTACTTTTGTTGACAAAAGGCAAAAAGTTATGCAGGAAGACTATCTGGCTGAAGGAAACATCTCCTCTGATAGCACATTCCCACATGCTAGTGACCCAGAGAAGTTTATCTCCATTATACAACGCCTAGAAACTAAGCTGTTGGCCACGGAGGAAAAGCTAAGAAACGTAACAACGAACCTAGAGAAGCAACAACCCACTCAAGCTGAAGATACGTCCAAGAATCTAAAGATGACGGAAAAGAAGCCTTTCTCAGACAAGGACTTTAGTCGTGGAAGTGGGATTCACACGGGTATTGCCAATGAGCATTACGCCAAGGCCCTGGTGTGTGTGGAAAAGAGTCAAAAGAAAGTCGGGGCTATTTTGGGTGGCTCTCATGATACAACTGATTCACAGCTTCACTCATTGTCAGAGATAGAAAACGAGTTGTTCAATGCATCGCTGTATATATGCCAAGGACAAAAGACCTTGGAAGAGCAACAAGCATTGGTCCCTCAAACTCAAGTAACCGAGACACTCGATAAAGAAGAAATAAATCTCTTTGCCAGAACCTTGTCTTTTGAGGCTGTCGTTTTGAACAAAATGGCTTTGTTAATACAGACCTCAAAGTCTGACCTTCTACAAGCTCTTGCTGAGATATGGGAGGATGTTGACAACATTAAAAGAAGTGACAAAGATTGCTTGGCTATAGTTTATGCTGATGTCTTGACCAGAAAGTTGATGCTGGAGAGTGAATTCTGGAAAGAACTGGAGAAAGCGCCGACACGGTGCGAAAGCTCAGATGTTGCTAAATCTGAAAAGAGCAGCGTTACAGCTGATGCACATGTTGATCCCGGAGCGATCTTTAACACCTTGATCAAAGCAGAACTAGCCTACTCCGTTCAAAACCTTAAGAATTGGTATGAAGAGAAATTCACTCTACTTAAAAGGGAGTTGGCAGAAGCCCATCACAACCTGTATCAAAGGGAAATGGCTTTGAAAGCAATTATTGAAGCGTCCAAAAGGTCTGATTTGAAAAACGTAATTAAAGAAATTAAGAACAACTTTGGCTTTGGCAAACAAATGTTAGCTGACGTTCGCCCACCTGAACTTGCTCCTTACATGGAGCAGGTTGAATTGGAAGAGGCTCGAAGCCTCGCTGAGGAAATCACAGACAGACACTTGGCTGAAGAAATGCCGTCTTGTGGCGTTGATTCTATTGAGTCCCTTCAAAATGCACATGACACTCTGGCTACTGAACTTCAAAGACAGGCAGCAATCCTCCAGAAGTATGCGCAAGAAATAGAAAGCGGTGGAAGCCATCCTGAGCTGGTTAAAATGATCAATGCTCTGTTAGGGCACCAAACGACACGTAGTTTCACCAGCACCTCTATTTGTATGCGTGAAGCCCTCATCCAGGCTCAAGTAGCTTATGTGGCATGTAAGTTACAGTCCACGCATGAACGAGACCTGGGCTGGTGTAAACAGGCACATCAGAACATGGACGCTCTCGTCCAGCAGCACGCCTGCAGTGTTGGTGAAATCCAGGAGAAATTTGAAGCCTCCTTGCAGGAGGAGCGCCAGAACTTCACAAAAACAGTGGCAACCCTGCAGAATGAGAACAAAACACTTAAGAGTGAAATCAGCAAACGTGTGGACCAACTCTCCCAACAGCAGGAGCAGCTGACTCTCGTGGAGGAGCATTTCAAGGGCGAGATGGAAGAGCTGAAGCAGAAACACAAGCAAGAGCTTAGCCTAGCAGAGCAAGGCCATGCTTCAACAGAGCTCGCCCTCGTAGAGACCTCAGCAGACAGCCAACAACAGCTAAAGGACCTGTTGGTGAACATTGACACCATGGAGGAGCGTCACAAAAGTCACGTGACGAAACTGGAGGAGCAGTTTGAACAGAGGATCTGTGGGTTTCAGCAAATCCATAAGGAAGAAATCGAAAAGTTGCATTCAAAGTACATGGAAAACATTCAGTGTATCAAAGAGCACCACCTGGACAAACAAGGCCTCGCCAGCCTCCCTCCCTTTGAGGATGCTACGATACCGATGGAAGAGGAGGAACAAGGGAAGGAGGGGGAAGCACTGTCCACGCCAGAGGGGGATTCCATGGTGGTTCTGAAGGACAGGATCCAGGAGCTGGAGGTCCAGATGGACGTCATGAGGGATGAACTGGAGAGCAAGCACCTCGAAGGAGATGTGGCCAGCCTGAGAGAGAAATACCAGAGAGACTTTGAAAGTCTTAAGGTTTTTGCTCTTTAATTTTATCTGTGAATTCATTTATTGGAATATATATTAGAAAGTAGTGACAAAGTTGAATAACCAACTGTTTGTCTTACTGTCCACTAATATTAGCAGAGGATTCAGAATTGGGAAATGGTGTGATTGAAGATGAATTGAGCATTTAGCTACGAACAGCCAAACTTATCAGTGAATTAGCTAAGATTCCTTCTTTCATGCTGAAATAAGGAATTTTACGCTGCACTCCAACAGAGACTGACAGCTCCTTAAATCAAACACCTGGTCTGTTAAAGCTGAACTCTGTCAGTCGTTTGGCTACCCAAAGCACGTGTTCCAAACCTATTCATGAACAAATGTTCATCCTGTGTATCGGCTTGGGACGTCACTCGTAGTCCAAACCTTACAAACCTTAAATGTGTCACTTTGTCTTCAACGATGCCTTTTCATTCAGTTGATCTTCCATTTCCCACATTCAGTTCTGGAATGAAGTTCAGTCTTGCCGGTGCTGCCTTGCTGGAATTGAAATTCACTGCTTTAACTCGCTCTCTTACTAACTTAGCTGGGCTTTAGTTCAGTGGGTTTGCATGCAACAGCATCTAGCTTAGTGTCCCATTAATTCATGTTGCACAGAACGTAGAGTCACAGAATTAATTTTGTGATCGAGTATCTCTTCTTTCCCAGGCCACGTGTGAACGTGGCTTCGCAGCAATGGAAGAAACGCACCACAAGGTGATCGATGACCTCCAGAGGCAGCATCAGAGGGAGATTTCCAAACTCATGGAGGAGCGAGAGAGGCTTTTGGCTGAGGAGACTGCTGCCACTATTGCTGGTAAAAAACTGTAATATCAACCATAAATTATTTAGGATGAACATAGATGTTTCCGAAACGAGACCCACCACTGCAAAGTCATTCTTAACATTCTGAATAATTTAATCCAGCTATTGAAGCTATGAAGAATGCACACAAGGAGGAACTGGAGAAGAACCAGCGCTCCCAGCTCAGTGGACTGAACTCCGACATCGATGAACTTCGATTACAATACGAGTAAGTTTCTTAAAAGCAAGAATGTCAAACCCTGTAAACAGTGTTCAGATTAAAGCTTTCAACCATGAAGTTGAGAAATGTGGTGTCAATGGACGTCCAAATAGTTTGTACAGTTCATTAACTGGAGTAATTTATACTGTGAAATAACTGCTACATTATAAAGGCTGACTACTTTCCTCCACTCTGGATTAATTGTTAACGAATTTGATAGTTTGAAAGATGAGAGTTGAGGATGATCGTGCTATGATCCGACCGTCTAGGGAGGAGCTGCAGTCCATCCACAGGGAACTGGAGGTTTTGTCAGAGCAGTATTCTCAGAAATGTCTTGAGAATGCTCACCTGGCCCAGGCGCTGGAGGCCGAGAGGCAGGCCCTCCGGCAGTGTCAGAGAGAGAACCAGGAGCTCAACACTCACAACCAGGTGAGAATCCTCATACATGCACACACACATACGGAGTCATTTCGTCCACAGGAGGATCAATAACTCCAATCTGCCCAACAGGAATTGAATAACCGGCTAACTGCAGAGATCAGCCGGATGCGCTCTTGTTTCAGTGGTGAGACTGCTCTGTCACCACTTACCCAGGGAAAAGATGTGTATGAACTGGAGGTATGTTGTCGTGAGGGTATACACACACACACTCACACTCACACTCACACTCACTAAGAATTCGCTCTTTGACATTTTCTAATGTTTGTCTCCGGTTTGTAGGTGCTGCTTCGAATTAAGGAGTCAGAGATCCAGTATCTTAAACAGGAAATTCATTCCTTGAAAGACGAGTTACAGTCTGCTTTGAGGGTGAGTAATGACTTCATTCATGTATTGTAGAATACTTCCTTGAAGGTGTGTGTGTGTATATGAGGCTGTCTTATCTATTCCTCAATCCGACAGGACAAGAAATATGCCACCAACAAATATAAAGACATCTACACAGAGCTGAGTATTGTGAAAGCGAAGGCTGACTGCGATATTAGCAAGCTGAAGGAGAAACTGCTGGTTGCCACGGAAGCTTTGGGCGAGAGGACCGTCGATGGAACATCTGGATACGGTAAATAGAAAGTTTCTACTGTGTAGCTAATTGAATTTAGCCAATATTGTTTCGATTTGCCGTTTTAAATGACTTAAGTTTCAATAATTGTCACACAAACGTTTTGATATGATTTTTATATTGATGAACAAATGTCAATAAAGCAGTGCTATAACAGTTGTAACTGTGGCTTTCAGGTTGAATACGTGTCTGTTAAAACCCTGGAAATGAAACAGGTCATTATAAAAGGCTAAGTTTTATTTTTAGATATCATGAAGTCGAAGAGTAATCCAGACTTCCTGAAAAAAGAAAAATCAGCAACGTTAAAGCAATCAAGGGGTATACGGTCAAAGGTGAGTGTCCATTGCATATTTTCTTTCCTTTTTTTTTAGAAATTGTCAAACATAATAAATAAACTTGCAAAAACATCTATGAACTAAGAGCGTCTTCACACCCGTAGTTCAGTGGCCGGTCCGAACCAGTTGATCGTAAGATGGGAGTGTTTGGTTTCTTGACAAAATCCAAGCAAACCAAATGCATCAGTACAGACCGAGTAGTAGTGGCCACACAGTAGTTGTTACACACACCTGAGTTTGATTCAACCCGAATAAAGACGGAAGGTGTGAAGACGCTCCTAAGCTACAATTCAAGTGTGCTGTGCTCTGTCTTTCCAAGCTTGTTGTCATGCGCTCTTTCATTAATTGTTGCAGCTCAGCCGCAACATTGAAATGTGTTGACTTGGTTGGTCAGTAAGTTTTATTGCAAGTCTCTTGTCATGGAAGTCATGTGTCTGTTTTGTCCATCAGTCTGTCACTGAACAGGTCTCATGGGATAGCTGACACTCTCATTGCGGGGTGCTCCCCCCAATCCCTGCCGCAAGATGTGCTGTAGGTATAGCATGATGTAGAGCAAAGCATGCTTGTCCCTGCATGATCTCACCCCCCCTCTTCTCGAAACCCTTCCTTTTCCCACCTGCACGCTAAAGAGCTGATTGCAGTGTCCACCTTTCGGTTATATATTCAAGCAGTAAGCATTAACAGTTTCTTAGAGGACATGCTTTACTAATATTTCTTCTGGAAACGGTGCATCATACAAAAATCCTCCAAACGCCCAAACACACTAAACTGACACACAAGATGAAACCACGTCCAAGTCACATGACATCATCATCTTGTTAGTCTAGATTTTTTTCTGTCACAATATGCACATTGTGGTGTTTTAGGCCCCGTTCAGACCTGGTGTTGAGGTGTGTGCACAGAGGGATCCAATCACAAGTAGACACTCCAAGCCTGAGTTCACACGGGGAATTGAACAGGTCTCCACAGTGACCACTTGTGATGGGATCTCACTTCCCTGCTCACTCGGCAGATAAACACGTACATGGTTGCCTCCCGCAAAGACCAAATGTAATGATGTTTTTAACCTGCGAGTGTTTGCAGTTACTGCGAGCGGCAGATATCTTACTGGAAGCATTGTTAACTATATGTGGTATGTTTATCTTTCACTGTGTATCATGTTCATCCATTCGTATAGAAAACCGACATCTTAATTCTATTCAAGGAAAATAATTTAGAGAGAGAAAGAGCGAGCGATCGACTGCAGGGGGAGCTAGATGGAGCGTTCACAAGAGAGAAGAGGCACTGCGCTGTCGATTCATCAGCTTGTTTCAGCAGAAGAAGAAATCCAACAATACAGTCTGAGTCTATTCCTTCGATAGTTCGAGACGAACCAAGTTCCCCAAGATGTCTGACACACTGGACATTTATCTTTTCATATCAGTGCTACAAATATGCTACAATATGTCAGTATTCATGTAGAAGGGTGTGTGTGTGTGTGGGGGGGGGGGGTTACTGGGTACTGGGTCAAACTCTTTACAAACCACAAGGCACAACAAAACATGTTTAGGTCTGCAGTAAGAGTCTGTGAATGTCTGTCTTCATCAGGCCATTGATGACAACGTCAGGTCAGGTGCAATGGAATGAAAACTGTCAGTTTTTTATGTGATACATCTCATCCATGTTTGTCCTTGTCAATGTAAAGACGTATTTATTGACGTTTGTCTGACTGTTAGATCTTCAATGGTTTGTATTGTATTCCAGCATTTCTTTGCATATTGTTGTCGAGAGTGAAAACATATTTGCTGGACAGTTGCTAATATAAACTACAACTGATGCATATCGTGACTTGTTCTTGAGGTTTTTTCATGCTCTTCTCTTCACGTATTCTTGTTTCTTCTGTTTTCTTCAACAGAGCCTGAAAGAGGGACTCACCGTGCAGGAGCGCATGAAGCTTTTTGAGGCAAAGGATTCCAAAAAGATTTAAATATTAGGAGTCTGAAGCTTCTTTTCTCTGGCCTTGTTTTTTTTTTATTTTCTGTGCCAGCGTCAGCTACGGACTCTTATAGGAAGTTAGAAAAAAGTATTTAAGGGTAATTGCTTAACCAGGAGCTGCTGCTTCCATCCCTCTGATAAGTTGTCATATTTCTGTTCAATATTCTTTTTAATTAATGGAAAAAACTTTTCTCTAAAGAACAAATATGTATATCATCTGTCCAAGTCGGAGATGTGTCAAATAAGCTGTGAGAGGGATAAATAACAGCATTTTTAATGATCCTCCAAGACGCCAAAACAGACATTAAAACACAGTATGAATAATATATATATTTCTCAATATGAATTAAGTATCTGCTGTATTTTATTGTTACAATTTCTATATCTGAATAGTTTTTAATGTTGTACATAATTACTGGGTATATGTATGGTTTGCTATTGATTGATGGGGCATCTGCTGTACTATAACGATGGTTTGATAGTGGAAATGATGTGATGCTTAACCTGCTTATATGAGAGTTTTTTTATAAAGTGGAGTGTCTCTGAGTGACGGTGGGGGTGAAGGGGAGGGGGGTTGCACTTATCACTTGACTACTTGAGGAAGCTTTTTATTTTTATTTGTCTCAAATTGGTGTAGTGACTTCAAATGAATTATTGCAGTGCAACCAAACATCATGACTTCTGTCAAATTTAGTGAAACTGCCGTGACTTGTTAGTGATACTGAATTTTTTTTTCTCCTGAAGTTTCTTAAAACCTGCATTTGTGTTTGCTCAGTTTTGACTTTGTTGTGCGAGAATATCATCTCATAAACAAACTATTAAGGACTTGCATGACTGTACAGTGTAGTTTGAATTGCAGGATGAACGTGTTGCCTCTTTTCCGACTTTATGCTTCAGTGTGGAACTCTTAACACTAATAAGCTTTGCAAGTCCTACTGTTTAGATGTCGAGATTGAAATGTTTTACTGTAAGCGGCAGCCGTGAAGCACTTGGCCTGATCCCTGACCTCTCACTGAAATCTAGTTGTGCCTCAACTTAGTGAAGAATACAAGCATCCATGAAACCTGTGCAGCTAAGGAAACACTGTATAGTATTCAAACCACGCTTTGTGTGTATATACGCCACATGGAAGACTGTGTTTTGTTTTAAACTTGTACCTTGCTCATTAGCGCTATATGAAATATATATGAATATTTTTTATTTTCATTTCAGTGTATAACATCAAATAAATGAAGTGTTTGGAATTAACTGAATATACTTTGTTTTTGTAACATGAACAATGTCTTCGTAGGTCTGGTTGATTTAGGCACAAACCTGTCTGTTTGCATGTGTCCACATGAGGGCGCTATCAGCCTGAGTCCTGATCTTAAATGTCCTTTGGCAGAAAGCACGGAAATAATATGACTGAACTCGCGTTTAAGTTCTAAGCTGGAAGTTCGAAATCTGTTGGTGCTACACGATCATAGAAAATGTATCCAATATCAGATATAAATTAAAGTTTAAGTTAAAAGGATCCGACACTCTGACCTCTTCAGACCACCGCGGTGGCAGCTGACCTTTGCTGCCGTGTCTGGAGTGTGAGGGAGGTGAAGGGGCCGCAGCCGTGTGTCCTTCCTGGGGGAAGACAGGTACTCCTCGGCCCCGGGGCCTTGACCTTTACAGGTGGGGGGTCTTGGATTCAGGAGCCAGACACAGGTGACCCTGCTGATGACTATTTACCTTAAGGAGCTGCTTCACCTTTTGCTCAGCCGGCCGCCTCCTTTCTAATCAAATCTGTCTGTTATAATATGACTTGTGTTTCGGTGCTTAGAATCCATCCTTCAACTTTTATTAAAATAATGATCCACTTTATTTTTTACTGTTTATTCCAAGAAATACAGTGTGTATAATACATTTTATTTCAGTGCAATCAACACCAACATGACATCATCCATATAAAACCATTTAAACATTTGACTTTTGTTAATTACATCATTTACAAAAGCATTCAAATAATTGTCTCAGCATGATTTTAATGACTTAATTGTGAGAATGATTCTAATGGGATTGGTTATTAATAAGTGCTGATGTTGAATTTTTAAATCATTTTAGGGATGTTTTATAACAATCGACGTCCTCAGTGCGTGTGTGAGGCTTGTTTAATAGTTTGTCATTCTCTTTTTAAAAAGTGCAAAATGTTTTTTAAGGGGGGGAACAGGAGCTACGAACCTCTTCCTGCATGTTCAAATCAAAAGCCTCGTCAATAATAATAAAGATTGTATCAGCAGAATAAATTCTGTTATGAGTCAGGTTTAGTTGTCTGCTGCTGTCAAAGGGCTCGGAGGACACTGCCCTTCAAGTCGCTGTATGGACGAAGGTCTTTTAGAAGCTTTGGCAGACGAGGGGATATCGGCGAACACCACTGATCTCCCGTCGGGGCAGAGCAGGACGCTGGAATCTGCCTCACACTTGGTGGTTCTGCCCGGCCACAAGGCCTCAGCCGGACTGTGCCTCATGTCGAGGCAACCTGGAGAGTGGACCTCTGTGTTAATCACAGCTGCACCCGCTTGACTCATCCTGATCAGCATGTCCAACGACTTCTTACGAGTCTCCAACGAGGCCCTCATCGCCTTCCTCTCGCTCTCGTCCTCCTCTTCCTTTCTCTCCTCCAGCTCCTCGTCCTCCTCGTCAGTCTCCGTTGTATTGTCTTTAAGACTGCCGTCCTCCGCAGCACCCTGGTCGCTAACAGAGTCTCTCTTGAAAGAAAGGTCAAGAGGTCCGTCGCTCTGGCGAGACGTCCGCTCCAGCGCTTGGTGAATGTGGGAGAGCTCGCTGCGGATTTTGCTCAGGTGTTCCCACAGGTGGTGCTGGGCTGAAAGGTCCTCCTTCTCCAGGTGAGAGATTTTGCGTTCGGCCTCCTGGTAGTCCTGCAAGGCCTTGGAGAGGTCGCTGAGGAGAGCAGCCACCGACTCTGAAGCTCCCTCCCCCATCGTACGGGCAGATTCCTGGCTAATGGGCCCCCCAGAAGTAGAAAGAGAGGATGTTTCACTGGCGGGACTGGTGAGCGGGTCGTTGCACCACAGTTCAGACGACCGGCTCTTAAGCTGAGAGTCCTGTAAACTAAAGATCGGAAACATTCCTTAAGACTCTTACGAAATACCATTGTAATATTGTTTTACTTTTATAACCAAATAACACATAAAGATAAATGTAGTATAAGAAGGAAGTAAAAATATATTGAGAGTCTTACCTGCCATGGAAAAAAAGTTTGTCTGACGCCATATTCAGAGCCGATGTTGTAGGAAAATTCTTCAGAAGGTCCAAAGTAAAGCCCATAGTCGGCTTCTTCTCCACAGGCGTCTCATGGTTCCCCATTGGGGCCCCTGTCCTCTTGAGGCCCCAGTTAGCTTTACCTTCTTTAGCCTGCGTCCTGTCTCCCATCCTGTAGGCCTGGTCAGGAGAATCTCTCTGAGGTGACACCAGACCAGCGGGGAAGACGGCAGCGGCTCCCGGCCGCAAAGCAGGCACTTTCCACAGGTTGACTTTGGGCTGGAAGCCGGACATTGTGTCCACGTTGTTTGAGGATGTCTTTAGTTCTTTGCTGGCATCGCTCTGGCTGGAGGCCTGTCCGAACGCGTGCTCACACAGGAATGGGTAGTAGAGCCGAGGAGGGATGAGAGCTCTGTCTGCGTGGGTGCTGGAGGCCGGGTGCATCAGCTGGGCGGCCGACGCCAGGAAGGGAAGCTGGGCGAGCTGAGCGTGGGTCTGGGCGGCGACACTCGTGGCAGCAGCGGGAATAGCTGAGTTCATGTATGAGAAGAGGCTGGGGCTGATGGGATAGCCCACCCCGAGCACCGACAGGTTGAGCCCAGTGGGGTCCTGGTAATCCACCAGGTTCGGGGGAGGAGGGTAACAGGGGATTGAAGCATTCACTCGATGCTGAGCACCCTCAGCTTTGGCCTTGCTGTGGCTTGAGGCGAGCAGCCGCCACTGCTCCGACAGCAGCCCTGGAGCCGTGAGACACGTCTTGGACAGCTTATAGTGTTTCAGCTGGGCCTCCACCTCCACAGAGCGTGCTCGCAAAAGCTGGTCCTCCAGGGAGAGCATATCAGCCATCAGCAGCTCTGATTCTGGGTGTTTGGATTTCTTTGTGGTGCACTCTGCAGCATCTCCTCTGCTGTTACCGGACCTCTCTTTCGTCAGCGCCGCGGGGACCTCTGCACCCTCTCCCATTCCTCCCTGCTCCTCATCGTCTGCTCCGTGGCTTTCCCTTTCTTCCCCGTCTTCCTCCACACTCCTTTGCTGCCTCTCCTCCGTCTGCGTCACCTGCTCCAGCTGATCTTTGCCAGTAGAGTGGAGGCCGTGTCCCTGCTGGAAGGGTCGTAGCTGGTCCGGATGCAGGATGTTTCCCTTCTTATAGGGCCAGTCCGACTCAATGAGCAGAGACAAGGAGTTCTTGCAGAGGCTGTACTTCATGTGGTTGTACAGGTGGGACTTCTCCATGCAAGTGAAGGGGCACTGGAAACATTTGTAGTTGTACGGTTTGCCCCACGGTCGAGGGATGTAGTGAGGCTTCTTGGGCTTGCGCTCCTTGTGCTTGGTGGCAGACGTCACTTTGCACGCGTCGTCCTTCGACATGATGGAGTCGGACCGCACACACGTCTGATATTTACGAAGATCGTGTGATTTAAAAATTGCGATAATTCAAGATAGATTTGAAAATCTGTTGTGCTGAGTGGTCATTTCATTTCATGTGAGTTCTTCCTCAGTTTTGCAGGCAGATGAAGATGAATCGGTGCATTTTCTTCATGAAAGCGGAGCAAAACCTGCGAACACATAGGAGAGTTTTACAGCAGAATATTCCACGTACAGTATATTCATGCAGAGTTTTTAAGTTGTGACTGCACTGAAGGCTGGTACGTATCATTAAGCACACACGTGCGTTATGAGAGAGCATTTGTTATCTCCGTACGCTGAGTTGCCACTAACCCAACTGCAGGGAGGCCCATGCAGCTCTGTTCTTCCTCTACCTGCCACTCCTCATTAGTTCCAGCGCAGCACCAGGCGTGAGCAAGGTTCAGGGCTCGAGGGCAAACGGGCCCTAACAGGGGGGGCGCTGCACCTGTGCAAGGGGGCCCCACAACACTCACAGCCCTGCTTGAGTTTTTGGGGCCAGACCCTTGAAGCCCGGCTACAGGCACAGCAAAGCCAGGCTGAGTGTTGCGTACAGCGGGTGTGGAAGGGAGAGGAGGTGGGGGTTTGAGGCCCGGTTCCTAATGAGAGCCTGGCGTCATGCCTATAGGGCGTCATTAGTGCCAGGACCGGGATCTGGGTCAGGAAAGGGTGTATAAGTTCAATTGCTCTCCTGTCGTCCGTGTCATCGCTCTACCTACACATCTGAAGTGGGTTCATTCATGATAAGACAGCACTCGCTCGGAGGTTACATTTGTTTTAAGGATTTAAATGAGATTATATGCAAAACAAATTAGAAATGAATTAATTATTTTGATATAAAAACAAATTATCAGTACTTATAAAGAGATGAGATTTTCTTCTACTAGATATTTGATGTTATTTTCTTTTTAAAATCATATTTCCACAATAAAATGTGAGGCAAACAGTGTCTTTGGATTTACTCACTGTCCAAAAAATATTATAAAAAGACAATTAACAAGCTTTTTTCTCTAATTTAATTTCTCTTCATTCTCTCTAAAAAAAAAAAAAAAAGCGCTTGCAGTATATAAGTTTACTTAATCTTTTCTTCTTCCCTGAGGTGAATTAAAACGTTCAACAATGAAAGTGTTCTCATCGCTGGGCTGAATTACAGAAACTTTGTGATCTTCTTCCACTTTGAGCCAAGCCGGTGGGTGAACCCTGCGGTGAACGGAGATGAGAGGAGTGTGCCCTTCAATTTAAAAGACTTTGCTTTGAGGCTTTTATTTTGTTTATTTCCTCGGGTCATTTAAAGATAAAAGTCTGTGTGATGCTCAGGGTCCAAACTGAAGGAAAATGAGGGACTGACAGCTCAAGACAAAGTTTTTGTGATAAAGGCCAGTGATGGACGGCCGGTTGTCCTGGAGACGGTGGACAACCTCCTCTGGTTGTGGTGATGAACAGCTCAGCAGGTCTAACACAGGCCGGCAGGCTGTTTGCACACCGCTCTCCCAGTTGGACCCCCAGAATCGTCCCGTTAGTGCCTGGGATCGACTCCCTTGTCCGCCCCGGGGCTCTGACCCTGGTTCCAGCTCATAATGGGGCCTAACAGCTGCTGCTACGAGCCAATCAATAAAAATCATTTTTACAGTAGATTTGTTTTCCTCTCCTGGCCGCCACTATCCGCCTGCCTCACCACTGACGGTGCACTTTGGCCCCCCCGCTGCCCCGTATCCAAACCCTGCGGTCTTGTTTTAAGCTTTTAGAACTGATGATCAAACAAGGCGAACCACTTGAACATCTATTGGTACAATTAAGGACTGAAAGCTGTGACAGGTTACAACCACAACACAGACATGGTGGCTGTTTGCACACGGCACCGTTAGATATCATATAGTTATATATCATATAGTTATATATATCATATAGTTATATATCATATAGTTATATATCATAGAACTGGAACTGTTTTTAAAATTGTACTTCATTTAAAAAAAACAACTTTACCTTCGATGGCTTCCAGGATCATGAGTTGATTTTCATGAGAAGAGAAAAGAACTGAAAAGAATAAAAAGGCAGTTTTATTTAATATTTCCTCCTCAAATATTATTTTTATAATATAATAAGCCTTAATTAAATGTTTTGT
>CAAKHC010016348.1:0-11797 GCA_901007825.1 Macroramphosus scolopax | reverse complement strand
TGGGGGAGCTACCAGGCTGATGTTGAGGTTGATGTTGATGTTTAAGAGACCATTTGTAGGTGGCTGAAAGCTAGGTATTAGCTGCAGTGTGACGGAGCTGTGGCTACCAGAGGGCTGTGGCTACCAGAGGGCTGTGGCTACCAGAGGGCTGTGGCTATGCTCAGATACAATCTAGAGTTACGGTACGTAACCAGCCATCTTCAACTATTGATGTTTGGTCGCTTGTATCAGCAATCTCATAAACTCCCATTTAATAAGAAATAACTGTCGGCAATTCAGTCACCAAACAAGACTTGGTTTGGTTCTTTCCCACAAGTCGCACCAGATCTGCTGCTGCACCTGCTCTCTCCACTGCATGTTGTTACTGTCCGGTTCCTCCAGCACCTTCTGCAGATGTTGTACCTCTGTTAGTTTGGTACCTACCACAGCCGTGGCTCCAGAAGGATTCCTTGTAATCCAGCTGTTTAAATAGGCAGCGAGGCAACAACGCAGTAATCTTTCCTTTCCAATCTTTTCTTCTTCTCTCACCCACTGACAAACAAGCCTTAAAAAACACGAGGTATAAACTGCTTTCTAGAAACTATTCAGCATACAGTCCGTTGCTGAGACTCTAATGCAGTTGCACAGCTCCACATGAGGGAGGAACGCAATGTTGAGATGAGCAACAGAGATGAAGTGTGTCATTTAGCTGCTGCTCTTATTAGGTCCTGGTCGTTTGTGATCATCACTATCACCTGCAGAGCAACGCATCCCGATTGAACAAGAGGGGGAGGGTGCTGAGTGTGTTCTATAACCATCAACTCAGTGTGTGTGTGTGTGTGTGTGTGTGTGTGTGTGTGTGTGTGTGTGTGTGTGTGTGTGTGTGTGTGTGTGTGTGTGTGTGTGTGTGTGTGTGTGTGTGTGTGTACTCTAACCTTGCTGTTTCCCTGGGCCAGCTGGGGAACATCAGAGTGTTTGTGTCGGTGAAGCATGATTGAGATAGTGTCAACCCGCCTAGCCCGAAGCCTCGAGTGCATTACGGGTATGTCACACCATTATCCTCGACATTCGGCATATCTGCAAAGGAACACTGCCTTCATTCCATTTCTCTCCCCCTCCCCCCTTCCCAGAATGAAAAGCTCATATGTTATTGCTTGAGAGCTCTCTGTTTCAACACTCGTCTCTTCCTTAAATCACCAGTCTCTAGCTTACGGCTGCAGTTTTGATCCCTCTTGTACCTTGTAGTCAAGTGAAAACTACACCGCAGCATATTGCCTTCCTCCGTCCCCATCTCTCTTCACCGCTGGATGGTGACACGTCTGTTGCAATAATGTGATTTATTCTGCTGGTAATGAGTAACACCAGATAAGATCATGATATTTCATCCGTCAGTCACTTTTCCATTTGGTCACAAATAATAAAAAAAGGAACAGACAACGCAGGCAGATACACACTGAATGTACGAACCATCTGGGTCACATCGTAGACCAACGCTGGGTTAATCCAACCAACAACCCTTTGGTAGAACAGGTTGCTGACAGTTGAACTCGTTACCATCCCAGCTCACAAATACGACTGCTTTGTCACGGCCCATTTGCCACTGACCAACGCTGGAGGAGCCTTTCATATCTGGATGAGAGGAGGTGCTGTGTCAAGCCCCTCTCCTCATCATGAGAGGCTCAGAGCAACTGCTCCGGCTGTCCTGTGAGTGGCGCTTGAGAGACCCTGAAAAAAGTGTGATTTTAACCAAACCAGGATCTTTTCCAAACCACAATCATTTGATTTTTGTGACTAAATCCAACCAGACCATCGGGTCCCGTTGCGTCTCACACAGACTCATACAGAGGTCCACTGTTTCGGAGAGGGGGCGTGGTCCAGTTTTAGAATTAGTTCTGCTCACCGAAGCCAATAAATGGACTCAGTTCCACCAAAGGTTCAGCATCCATGCATTCATCAGGGATGAAAAAGGCCTGAGATCCACTCAAACGACGTGTTGTGAGGTCAGCAGACAGCACTTCACCTCACAGTATGTCCCTTCTATTACATTTACTCCTTCCCCACCATTCCCTTCCTATCAGAGGCTATCCGTGTCAACAGACCCTCCTCTCTTCCACATCTCCCACTGTCAGGAGTTATCTGTGTCAACGTCCCCCCCCCCCCTCATCTACGCCGGCTAATAGGCCTGTCAGCGCTCTGACATCGCAGGGTCGGGCCACGTGATGGCACTGGACGTCACAACCATTATCCATTAACGAGTGTGACTCGCCTGTAATGTCAACGCCGTGACACGCCTGGTTCACTCACTTACACAGCGACCATGATATCATATCAGTCGGGGGGTGAAGGAGGAGTGACCCTAATGAATACCTCCAAGTTGGAAGGCACATGCTTTCTGTGTTTTGAAATGGCTGGTGAAAATGTTACATCCTCTGCAGGAGCAGGAGACATGTAAGGTCAGGATAAGCATTACCACAAGGGGGGAGAGTCAGCAACAGGATGATTAATTAGTTAACAATTTATATTAATGTTCATTGAAAGACCTCCACTTAGAGTGCAATTAATTCTAATTAAAAGAGCTGCTATGGTTATGTCAGCAAGTAAAAAAACCTAACAATATAATCAAGCTAATTAAATGGGGGTGGTCTGAAACCCAGCAGTTATCAGGAGCCGATGATGCCTGAAAATCAAGTGAAGTTGATCCATGTGTTTATGCAAAAACACGTGAAATAGCTTGTTTTACAAACAAGTCACGACAGTATCTCAATTCATTACCAGTGCAGGAGGATTAATTAGTGAAATAAAAATCATGGATCATGATCATGAAGCATACTTAATTTGTACATTCCTGGAGACGTCTCTTTGAATCCTGCTCTGCTTCCTCTCTCTGCCCCCCCGTTTTGTTTAAGTTTGAAATCCCCAGAAGACAACAGGAGATTGACGTTTGTTCGGCCGAGTTCACAGTGGAGGAGCTGGTGTGATGCACTGAGCCCACCCAAAACTGTCAGGGCCGACAAACAGCCTGTCTGCTCGTCGACGCCAGCTGAGATATCACAACGTGTGTCACTGCAAATGGACCACATCCTGTGTGTGTGTGTGTGTGTGTGTGTGTGTTTTAGTGTGTGTGTGTGTGTGTGTGTGTGTGTTGGTGTGTGTGTTGGTGTGTGTGTGTGATAAGGCGACTCACCTCCGTATGACCTGATCTCTCTCTTTCTTCTGGCTTCCTCTCTCTTCCTCCCTCATTCTACATCTACACTTTTGTCACTTTAATTTAATAAACCTTCCTTCTTCCATGATCCACACTGCTGCTCTTGCTGCACACACACACGCACACGCACACACATATGCTAAGACAGAGAAAAACTCAGAGATAAGACTCCCTGTGCCAATCACCCCGTGCTACTTTTGCTCGCCTTGACAACCTCCTGTCCGTCAAATGCCACAGTTGTTGGCGTCGCCATTGCTTTATGTCTGACGGTGTTCGGTGTCACACACCAGCTTTAACTTGTCACACTCCATCAGTCTGCTGGGCTGTCACATCCGTGTCGCAGCGCTTTCAATCAAGCCTGTCAGTCATCTTGTTCCCAAGCCGTCTTTTGGTCTGTCAGCCGCCAATTTAATTCGTTCAGTTTGTGAGTCCATTTGCTGGTTTTAAATATCACGGGACCGACTCAAACGCCACCGCGTGCTAACGCTTACGTGACACTGAGCTACCAGGTAGCTTCGAGCGAGGTAGGACTGATTGTCATCTCCTGATTGAACCTGTTCAGCGGTGATGTGTCCCAGGCTACCTTGATCTCATAGCTGGTTTGGGAAATGATGGAAGTGGGTGGGAGGAAAAGTCAACTTCATTCCCTCTCTCTCTCTTTTGTAATCTAACTTTGCGTGTCAAAACGTCAATTCCACACCGAGGGGATGTGACAGGCTCCGGGGCCCGGGGGGACGGCTCCGAATGGAAGGCCCTGGTGCAAATTGATTTTGATTTTCCTCCAAATCAGTCAAAGTGTTTAGCTTTAATGCGAGCTGACCAGAGAGCCACTTGGAGCACGCCAGGACGAGGAGAGCGGGACAGTAACCGGGGAGATTAGCCCTGTCACTCCGGAGATCAGCGCCCGTCCTGTCACTCACACACATGGACACACAAAAAGAATGTTCAGGGTTTTGTTTTCTGTTTGTTTTAAACGCACCACCACACTTATTCTCATGCTTGCAGAGACAAACACGTACGTCCTTATTTGTAGATCACACAAACACCGACTTGCTGAACACACAAACACACACACCTTCTCTTCTGATCACCGTCTCTCTCAGCTGTGCAGTGCAGACAACAAGGTAGAGCACAACTTCCAAAACACTCCTCCATCTTTTAGGCAACACCACCGCAAACTGCAGAAGAGTCACGATGATATCAAGGCAAGAGGATGATGGAGAAATGAAGGGCGCAGCTACAGTACGCTGACACTCCAGGATATTCAAAGAATGCTGCAGTATAGGTCATAAACCTGCCCCCCCCCTCCATGCTAGAACTCAAACAAAATCTAAAACTTCACACCAGTTAAATTCTTTCTCAATACATGTGACAGTCACTTATCCTTCATTGAATCTTTGAAGACTTTGGATTCTTTTTGTGCAGAAAAACTGTGATTTCCTTTCTTGTTTTTAGCTGTAAAGCAAATCTTTTTGACACTTTTGTTTTCGGATATGACTGACTGGGGGAAAAGAACACTGGACGCTGGTCCAGTTTGTAAACCTACCATCTTGCTGCACTGTGTCGGGCATTGGGACGGACAAGATGCCCCTGGCTTCACCACTGAGTACATCTCCCCGCGCCGGTGTCGGCTCATTTGCAAGGGCTTGATGGCCTTGAACTCTCTGAGTGGATGGGAAGTGACAGCATCAAAGCCTGAGCTGAGCCAATCAAACTTCACAGCCCCTCCTGTCAGCATCAAACTCCCACGGGGAGGGAGGGAGGAAGGCAAGGAAAAGAGAGAGCGAAGCAGTGAGATAGAGACCGGGGAGAAGGTTGCAGAGAGGCAAAATCAATGCAACCAACCCCTCCCCATCACCATGCCAACTAAGTGGTCCTCAAACACTTACAGATAAAAAGCCTCTTGTGTAACAGCAACACTGCTCTTTAAATAAATGCATACATGCGTATGCACAGCCATATATTTCTTTCACTAACCCCTGATCTCACTCTCATGCCAGCGTAAGTCCTGTTATGTTTCTTTATATGCTTTAAAATGCCGGGGAGAGGATTGCAGGCCTGTTTGCCATGAGGTCAGCACTTTCCTCCAGCGCCAGAGATGGGCTTTAAGGTGCCTTGTAATGTGCAAGGAGACAGGACCTAATAGATTGATACACAGGTTTTGACATGCTATTTGAGTGTGCAGTCTCGCTGTAATTGGCCACGTCATCACGCATTAAATTAACGATATATAGAGGAGTGCCCTGAGACGAGTGTCTCGGCCCGATCCGTCAGCCATCAGTGCAAAGTGCAAGTGACAGGCCTCTCTGAGAGGAAGAAGAGCAGAGATTGGGAGGAAGGGGGAGGAGGGGGGCGCTTTTTTTACAGTATTACTCTGATGGACAACTGAGCTCGAAGTCTCCACACTCTGGTTTGCTTTCTCGTCATCAAGAAGTCCTCCAGCAATCAGGGACTGATTCACACCTGGCAGGTAGAAAGCAGGTCCACACTCCAACTTCACATGTCAGTTATCTGCTGTAACCAATGTCACGGTTTAATAAATCAAATGCTTAACGACGACACAAATCATGGTCTGGATTATAATTTTTTTCAGCTAGAATCTGAGCGACGGTGAGCAGGTAGTCGTAGTTTCAAGGTAACATCGTACTCACAATACAATTGTTGATATCTCAGGACACGGTGACGTCCTGAGATATCAACCTCGTTACCTCGTTTGACCTTTTGTCTAACGAGGTAACAAGTATCGGTTGGATGAACCGGAGGAAGTAAACGCCCCAGGTTAGTCCAGGATGTTTTGGAGGAAACAAACAGTTTACCTCTTAGAAAGTAAAACCTTATACTAGATGACCTGAGGACAAATTAGCATATTTGTGATGTCATTCTGCATTCTGTATATTGTCAGATGGTGTCGCCTCCTCCTACTGGTTGCCTCTCCCCTTTTCTCCATAATCACGTATACCATATTTTAACACAGCCAAATTGCCACTGAAGCTGTTCTCATTTACAACGGGACAAGTATGAAATAGTGACTGAACCACGATCAATAAAAGTCACTCCCAAGCTGCTGCTCGACTCTGCCGACTCCTCCGTCATTTGACATAATCACCATGCACATCATTTAAAGACAATTAAGGCAACATCCACCAGTAGACTGATCACAGAGAGGAAGAGTTAGAGGTGACACAACATCTTTCTGTCATCAACAAGGACATTTAAGACATTTTGCGGCGCGGTTCGACAAGCAAAGTTTGGACCTCGTCATTGTTTTTCAAGTCCCAAGTAAGTCTCAAGTCGAGACTGGCGAGTCTCAATCAAGTCTGAAAATTAGAGGTCACATTACACGTGTGATGCCGTTACCAAAACCTTACAAGCCAACAGAATATTGTAGTATATTACATTTTTAAACCTACAAAATGCTCAGACATCATGAATGCTTTAATTCAAAGGACACACTAGAAGTTGTATCATTAACTGCTTTGGAAATTAAGAGTTGGACTTTGCTCAGGTGTGCGAATGGCACACGGATTAGTTTTTTTATTGGTGATTAAAAAGTCTCACCTCAGGCTCCACTCGCCTGAAGCCTGCTGCCGTACATGAAGAGCACACGTGTGTGTGTGTGTGTGTGTGTGCGTGTGCGTGTGTGTGCGTGTGTGTGCGTGTGTGTGATGGAAACACTGACTCCTCTAATCTTTAAATTACCTCCGAAAAAGAGAGAGCTGACCTTTACACAGAAGTTATATAAAGTTCAATTTAACAAGCCGATCCTCTCTCTGATTTATTAACTTGGAATCTGAAGTGGAGCCCGTTTCTTTACCGCTCTGCCACATGGTTCACTGCAACATGTCAACGGCAGAGAAGAAAGTATCACCTGTGGAGAGCTTCCAACTCCTCTCGGTTTCTCTCGGTGTGCGTTACGTGCCCTCTTTGTATCTTCGATCTCAGCGATTCCCCAGCTGAACATTAGCTCTTGTATATTAGCTCAAGTGGCAGCTGAAAAATGATTCGGGCATTGAAAAGCAATCATGTAAAGTGAGTCATGCTGGTGTGCTGCATGTTCATTTCCCACTCTTTAGTCTTGGGTTTTCTTTGGCTGCTGGTGTCGTTTCATCCGCTCACCTCTGAACACTCCTCTCTTGTTTAAAGCCCTCCCATGCTCCTCCCTCATCCCTCTCACCGTGCAGACCCAAGCTCAGAAGAACAGGTTTATTTTCTTAAGACGGGAAGCAAGGAGGGGCAGTTGTAGAATCAAGTAAAAGAGAGCAAGACAGGGCAGGGGAAAACAATCGAGATGAGAGGGTGAATGACAGAGAGAGAGAGAGACCGAGCGGATGGGAGGAGGGAGATCTCCACAGAGCAGCCGGGCGGTGTTTGAAGCAGGAAGCTGGCTAGACAACAGAGGCAGCTTTATTCCACAGACACAATGAGCAAACGCCACAAAGGGAGTCCTGCCGAGAGCAGGCCTGCACTACACCGAGCCGCTCACACAGGATTAAAGCGAGCACACACTTCAAGATACCCCATGAAAGGGAAGGGAGGGATGTAGCTTACACACCGACAGAGAAAATAGGACACAAAACGCTATCTGCTGGGCTGTTTTCTTTTGATGGAGGCATTTTGTGAATAGTGTAATGTTTGTTCACTCTTTTGTAATAGCTGTAGGTGCAGTGTGTCTGGTACCTACACAAGATGATCCAGCATTAGGCTGAATGGAAGGGGAATAAACCAGGGGAGCAGGTTGGGGATGACACAAGAACTGATTCTTCTGTACCGGAAAAAAAACATGACGAAAACACCATAGAAGCCTTTTAGTGGACCACAACATTTGGGATTATGGTGGCAAACGTACCAGGTGGACAAACACACAGAATGTGGAAAAGTGACAGAGAGAGAGGGAGTGACAGCGTTAGACGGAGATTCTGTGTCCTCGCTCGTCAAATATCCAATCTTAGAGTCGTGTTCAACTGTTGTTTTACTGGAAGACAACAACACCAACAGCAGACTATAGTCGACAATCAAACAGTGAGCGTAGGTAGACCGACCCCCAGTCAGTCAATGGCAGAGGTCGTTGTTCTCTCGGACAAATCAAAACATTCCTCACTAACAGTCGACCTCTCCTGGCTGCGTCCTCAAAGCAAAAACACACTTTAGACATCTGTTATTATAAAGATGTAAAAAAAACGTTTTCTGTTCATTATGAAAGTATGGCACGACCAAGTAGGTGAAACACTGCAGTCATAATGAAGCCAGACTGTGTTTATAGCAGTTTTCTCTCATTAAAGGGCATTTTGAAGTGCTTTTATTTTGGTATCGAATTTGGTATCAACAACCGTGGAAACTACCAAATACCTCGACACCCCGGGAGCAAACAGGACCGCGCTGCATGAACAAACCTCCTGTCCAAATCGTCTGCCATTTTAATTTGCTGGCCCCGTTTCCCTCGGTTCACCTGGGCCTTCAAGTCACTCTGCTCTGTGTGTCCGACGCTGTCAAGACAAATTTGCATAGAAAAAACGTTTGCATATCAAACAGCTGGGACGCAGAGCTCACATCATCTTTCATTGATTTACAGGGAGATGCATGTTGCGCTGACACGCCGGAGTGCATGTCCTCCTTACCTCCATCTGCCCTTTGTGGGCATATCTTAAACGATCGGCGGCAACGCAGTGTGTCGACTCTGCGATTGTGCGGCAATGCGTTCTGTGCATATTCTGCTACCTTCAGCACCCTCTGACACACACATGCACCCACTCCTGGTTAGCCCTCTTCTTGACAGGGTGCAGTGTAGCTGCTAATAAGGGTGTTCGTCACGCCAACGGCTCGCTGTGACAGCGCTCTCCAACCGGCTACCTCACAATTGTCCCTCAAATATGAACTTATCATTTAATTACACTTGGGGAGGCACTTGATTGCCTTGTCAAGATGCAGGTTAGCTAAGAGGAGAGAGATCTCGGCTGGCGACGACCTCGCTGGCCTGACAAGCAATCACAGGGTCATCTATGCTTCTCATTTCCCCTCCTCTCCTGCTCCAGACCTTCTTAATGACATGGTTTTTAACTGACGGCCCTTTTAGTAGCTTTCCACCGAAGAGTCTTCACCATCAGGACGTGAGGAGATTAAGCGTATTTTCCCTTCTACATTTCTTCAGTTTCACTTCCACTTGTTTCAATTTATGAATGTAGTTTTATATGAATTCAGAGTTTTGCGGTCTGCTTGTGGGTACGTGTCTGCTGTTCTGCATGCTGAAACCTCATTCCTTCGCTTGCCTTAATTTAGTCCAGAGTCTGCAGTAATGAAATCACTCACAACATTAGGGAAGTAACTTGGCATTCCTTTTTATTTCCTGTGCACTGCTTAACCATCCTCCTGGGGGAAACAGCCTCTTGCCAATAAAAGTTCCACCCTGGCACAAGCTGAGTCTTCACAAATGAAGACATATGTCACTTAGAGAGAGAGTGGAGTAAAAAAGGGCCTGGAGAACTTTTTAATCCAGCTCATACCCCTCTGTTAACAAAGAGGCCTCATAAATTCAACCTTTCCAATGAGACACAAATGAAATTTGGAGCCTGAAGTTTGGGCCGTTTCTCTCCCCGATGATTGGAATGAATATGGGGTTGTTAAAGTTTAATATCCTATTATGTGTGTCTGTTTAACTCTCCTGGACTGTCAGCCGCTTTTTCATGCTTTGTTTCACTCTGAGATTTCTCAATATTTTGCAGTGAACCGGAGTGTTTGTAACAGCTCAACGGTGCATTTTCATCTGACACATTGCGCCTCTGGAGCCAGATAGGAGTCGTTTGGGGAAGCTGACGCTGTATCACACTGGACAGTGTGTCACAGAGAAGCAAATGATTTGTACAGCAGCCGAAGGTACAGACACGCCGTTTAATTGTGAAATGGACGGGGTCACGCAAAGACTGACAAAACGCACAAATTATTGGAAATAAAGAAAGAAGCTGTTCTGCTTTGGTGGTTTTTAATGGCTGCTACAGATCGGAGACACATCAAGTATTCAAAAAATGTAAAAGGCCTATTATATAATCACAAATATGTAAGCTTTTAGAAAGTGAAGAACCCAGGAACAATTGTTAAAGGCCTCTCAACACAATAGTCTGGCCTTTTCCATTCTTATTCAACACATCTAAAATATACTTATTTTATTTTGGCCAGTAAAGATTTGTTATGTGACTCAGGTCTGCCCCTAAACTGTACACATTGTTCTTTGGCCCTTGCTACACCCTTCCAGCAATTCGGGTGAAAATCAGCCAACTAACTGTTGGCCAGCAACTTCCCAGTGTCTTCACTGGTAACGATGACGACCAGCTAACAAACGTTCTCATCAAGTGTTGACAACGTTTTAATAAGCTGATGATAAACGTTCAAAGTGTCAGACCAGCTCAAATTCTCCAGCAAAGCATAAGCAGACAAACGTGTTTGTTACTGATGAGTGAAATCGAGCGAGAGACACAAACAACACGTAATCAGGACGGGAGGCCCGGGGGGCCCTGAGGCCGGGGGGCCCTGAGGCCGGGGGGCCGGGGGCCCGGGGGGGCCGGCTCACAGGCCCATCACCAGCATACCTGCCTTTTTTTTAACCTGGCTCTTCCCTTTCCCCACCGTGACTGTGATGAAGCTGGTAATGCGATGAGTGTACCATACACACATTCCACATCTGCATCACATTCTGATGTGACAAGCGTGGAGCAGTAATTGATTACATTAATAGCTAATTGCTGGCTCACAATTGGAACTGACTCAATTAAAAAACCTTTGGGTGATAGCAAAGAAACGGAGCGCTGTGGCTGAGCGGGTGGCGCACCGACTGGCTCGGCTGTTTGCCACGGGCTGAGAGAGAGAGAGAGAGAGAGAGAGAGAGAGAGAGAGAGAAGAGAGAGAGAGCTATTGATACACCTGCAATGCTAAATCATAAGCGACTCACGAGATAGAGGCCAGCCTGGGAATGCGTTGTGCTGTTTTTGCAATTCCTCAATGTGGATTTATATCTTTTGCTTTAGGAAAGGTTGTAATATTTCACCGGGCGCGCAGCAGTGGCAGCGCACACAGGAGGATCTTGAGTAGGGGGTTGGGGTGGGGGTTGGTGCATTGTGGTGGGCGGTGGTGGTTGCTGAAATACATTATCAGCATATATTGTAATTTAATTTTGATAAGGCCATGCTTAAAGCCCGGCACGGCGCATATTATTTTACATATTCCCCCAGCTCAGGGACACTGAGGTGCCATCATTAGCAGGGCTGCACTAAAAGGGGATAGGATCTGCAAATTAGGACAAGTGCTCAGCTCGCCTCGCTAACACAACACACTGGGATGGGGTGATAACGCAAACCTCGCATTCTCAGAAATGCTGATTTGATGTTCACTGATATCCATGTGTTTAGCTGAGTTTGTATGCAAATAAGCACATTAATATTCCTACACAAGTGTGTATATTGTGTCTTAATCTCCCCGTGTCTGTGTACTTTCTGTATTCTGCATCTTGTATTCTTCTATTCTATCCTGTATTCTATTTGCACACTCGTGTGCGTGTGTGTGTGTGTGTGTGTGTGTGTGTGTGTGTTGCGTTCCCTACCTCTGCCGCCCTGTCAGAATTTCTTTTCA